>CM062820.1:1724570220-1724812798 GCA_031772625.1 Pinus tabuliformis
CGCTGCCCAGCCGTCGTTTCATTGACTCGGCCGAGTCAATACGGACCCGGCCGGGTTGACCGAGTCAACTATGACTCGGCCGAGTCAACTATGACTCGGCCGAGTCATTGGATGACTCGGCCGAGTCATAGTTGACTCGGTCAACCGAGCCGGGTTGCTGGCCGGGTCATAAAAAATGTTGCTGGCTCGGTATGACTCGGCCGTTTCCGAGTTGAATCCGTCGGGTTGTAAAACAGTGGTTTTCGGTGATGACCCTAGCTGGGTATTTATAGTTGTTCGTTCTCCATATTAAGCCAACTTTACCAAGTGAACCGATGTGTCTCTTATATGAGCCGACATGACTGAGTTTTATCTTGTTTGGAGGCCGACTTCATCAAGAGTGATTGTGCTTGTCTTTGGAGGGCTTTTAGACTTTTCTATAGACTGTATATATTACACATAGGCTCAAGAAGAGCTCTTCAACATTTTCTTTGACTCTTTGACTTTCCTATAACACTTCAACACGTGCTAGACCTATGCAATGAGCAAGAAACTCATTTTATAATTTACAAAAAATAATATTTCTTTTCTTTTTCAAGTACAAAGATCAAAATTACATTTATGAAGACCGAACCTAGTTACATTTTCTTCAACACTCCCTCTTAACTAGGGAGGTATTCATAATGGTACTTGGTCATTCTCAATCTGAAGAATTTCTCATAAGAAGAATCGGATTGGTAACCCATCTGTATAGCATCATAGTAACCAACATTGTTTCCATAGTAAGGCCTTGACTGACAACTCTATCTCTCATCAGATCAGAGCACAATGTTGGTGAGACCAATGACTATAGACACCTTCATCATTGTCTCTCAAGGTTCATACCCACCCGGGTGTTCACTAAGTATGACCTTCTAGGACTATTCTTATCTTGGGTTCTCAACCCAACAAATTGAACGTTAGAGCTCCTCGGCTATGCACAATCAGGTACTAGCTAAAATGCTCCCCTAGCCAACTTCGTCAACCCTCCTAGTCTCTATGTCAGCTTTTTTTGCCCTCCTCAGTCTCTACGCTAGCCTCTTCCTAGCTCAATCTTGATGACGCAGGCACTGCATCACCCCTTCCTTGTTGCTACTCTGCTAGGAACAGTTTCTGTCACTCGAGACAGTTGTTTTCTGCTGTTGTTGTGCTGCTCGGCTGATGTCCTCAGTTCTCCTATGATCTGCAACCACCCTCTGATACCATGTTGGAATTTCTAAGTCTAACCCGTTAGAAACCCTTCGTGTACTTTTCTGATTTATTTCTGCCTACTTGTTATGATTAATTAACAAGTTATTTAGAATGTAAATATTGAAAATAAATACAAGTACATGCTCAACACATTACAGATCATCAACTAAAGGAAACAAAACAAGTACACAAGTGACATCATTGTTTTTGGACCAATGTCACCGTAAAACCCAATGCGGAAAAATCGATGCAGCTATCTGAGGGTTCTATTATTATGTAGTTTATGAATACAATCTGGGTGCCAAAACCAACTCACCCAACAGAGAATAATCTAGGCAGTAGTACCTCTCCACTTGGAAGTAGATATTCTGATTGAAACCCCGGATGAACACTCTGACAGCTCCCATCTCCAATCTGCCCCCACGAAAACCCCACCATCTGCCTCTAGGGACTGTGTCAGCCCTTCTTGGCCCTGCATCAACCCAGCGTCAGGCCAATAACCCCTGCGTCAACCTCTAGAGGTACTGCGTCAGCCTCTAGAGCCTCTGCGTCACCCATGTTGGCTCTTTGAGGCACTGCGCAGCTCCTGGCTACCTCTGCGTGGGCCCTAGCTGCCTCTGTGTGGCCTCTAGCTGGCTCTGCATCCATCTCTCTCGGCTTCTGCACTGATCCTCCCGGTACTGTCTCTCTGCCTCTCTGCTTCTATATTCATTGCCCCTCGCTGTTGATCACTAATTCTATCTCTCTTAGCAAACCCCGCTCTAGAGAATAGAATGACTGATCACTCTGGTGTATTCTCCAAGTGACCCTCAAGCCTCCTTATATACTTTTCTCGTTGACAAATCAACGACCAAGATTAAGTCCCTAATCAACGGCTAAGATTAACTTTGGCTTGATCCATGACTTTTGGACCCTTCTAACACAGTTTTATATTAATACACATTAATATTTTATTTTCCCTAAGTTTAGACTTAGGGACTCCATTAAAAATATTAATTATTTTAATATCTCCCAAACTATTTAGAATCTGCCCAAACCATTTCTGGGTATTGGAGATCTCATGTGCCTTAGCCTCTCCACCAATTTTCGCAGCTAGAGCACATCCGATGCTACCCCAAATCAACAAGTAGTAATTCTAAGTAGAATTCCTCTGATGCTCAACTAGCAATCTGATGCAGAGAGAAACTGAACAAAACAAATAGTGAGAAGCTCTCACCCTATCACTAGAAGAATTTGAATTTGATCACGCTAGACTGGAGCCTCTGCGTGGCCTTTGTGCAGAACTGCGTAAGCCTCACACAGTCTCTGCATCACCCCTACTAGGAATCACGTTGCTCCTCATTCGGACCCTCTACTAGCTATAAATTCCGAATTTCTGCCTCCCGGTCTCACACCCTGGCTCCCGACTTCTAAAACTCGATTTCCTTAGCAGAAATTTGATCTCCCTCTAAGGCCTGCATTGCCACTGCGTGGGCCAGCATCTGCCTCTCTCTAGACGTCGTTCTGCCCTCTCTGCCTTGTACTCTTCGGCCCAAGAAAACTTCCCTCTTCCGCCTACTATCTCTGCCCCTCACTGCAAAAGATCACTTTGATCACTCCTCTAGCAATTGTTGCGCTACCCTCTCTAAGAAATTCGATCTTCTTGATCTCTCTCGGTGCATTTTCCAAATGACCCTCAAGCGTCCTTAAATAATCTCCTCTTTGACGTTCAACAACCCAGATAAGAAGCTAATCAATGGCTAAGATCATTTTTGCTTGATCCTCGTCTTCTTCTAGAAGTTACAGCGACAATTAGATTAATACCCATTAATTATTCTAATTTCCTAAGTTTAGACTTAGGGTCCATTTTACTAAAACTGTCTTCGGGTGGAATTTCCCAAAACGCTTTGTGGGTATTGGAGAATGCATGTGTCTAAGCCTCCCTGCAAAATTTGAGACTTAGAGCACATCCGATGCTACAAGAAATCAACAATCATTATGGCCATCACCCTGGTTCATCTATCAAAGGTAAGGGTTGACTTGGTAGCTGGAGGAGGTCTTTGTCTAGGTCTAAGTCGTCTGGAAGTGTCTCATCTTGATTTGAATCTACCGAAGGAAGTGTTTGACTGAGTTTTCCCCTTATAGGGGTTTTTCCCTGGCTGAGCACCTACATCTTGTGTCTCTTGTTCTTGTGATCTTCATATGCATATAATTTGGTAATTGCTTGATGCAATATAAAATAATAAAGAAGTGAAAGAAGCCAACATAATTCACAAGTAATTATCAAGAAAGAAGAATCAAACCCTAATTCCTATAAGCATTGATTTTTCAACATGGTATAAGAGCTAAGGAAGAAGAAGACTGAAGATCTCTTTCTATGGTAAGTTACTTGAAGATGGGATTCAATATTGTAAGAATTGCAAGAAGTTGGATTGGAGGGATCATCTACAATCTATCTAGAAGCGTAAAGAGTGAAGGATTCTCGGCTATGATAGATTGATTCAAAACATATAACAGGAGAAAGTGGACAACTTCATACTCTATCAAAAGAACCATCATCACATGCAGTGGAGCTAGGAGACAACAACAGTTATGCAGTCAAGGGCCTTGGATCTACATCACTAAAGTTGGAAAGTGGAGCAAAGCTACACCTCAACAACATACTCTATGTTCTAGGTTTGAAAAAGAATCTACTTTCCATTTCTTGTTTAGAAGATAAGGAGATAGGGTTTCCTTTGTAGATGGTAAAGTTTTGGTTTGGGGAAAGGATTCAAGTATTGAAAAGGCAAAAGTAATTGGAGTTCGTGAAGGAAGGCTATATAGAGTCATAACACCATCTCCTCAAGCCCTAGTTCACATGGAGATCAATCCTATCGAACTATGGCATAGAAGATATGGGCATATTCATTACAAGATAATACCATCACTTAGTCAAATGGTAAAAGGCATCCCCAACATCGAAGGATTATGCAAGGGATGTGTTGTAGGAAAGAATACAAGGAAACCTTTTACAAGTAGTGATACAAGGTCTATAGAGATATTGGACCTCATTCATTCTGATGTGTGTGGGCCAATGTCTAACAAATCTCTTAGATGTTGAAGTTTCTAAGTTTACTTACTTAGAAAACCTTCATGCACTTTTTCTGATTTATTCCTACCTACTTGTTATTTTTCCTTAACAAGTTATTTACAAAGTAAATACTGGAAATAAATACCAGTGCATGCTCAACATATTACAGATCAGCAACTAAAAGAAACAAGAATAAACACACCACATGATACCATTATTTTTGGATTAATGTCCCCGGAAAAACCAATGTGGGAAAACCAGTGCAGCTATCTGAAGGTTTTCTTATTAAGCAATATCAGAGTACAATCTGAGTGCCGAAATTGGCCTTCCCAACAGAGAATTTCCTTAGCAGTAATACCTCTAGGTTTCTGACAAATCCACTAGTTGAAACCCCAGATAATCCTTTTGGCAGCTACTCAGCACCAATCTGCCCCAGAAACCCCAGCGTCTACCCAATCTGGACTGCGTCAACATCTCCTAGCCCAGCATTGGCACTGCGTCAACCCCAGAGGGCCCGTTGTCAGCTCTCTGAGCCTTTGCGTCAGCTACACTGGCCCCTCTGGTGCTTTGCGTAGCACTTAGTTGCCTCTGCATGGCCCTGCGTGAGAACTGGTTGCTCCTGCGTCTGTCTCTCTGGCTACTCTGCTACTATCCTGGCACTATCTCTGCCTCTCTGTCTCTCTGTACTCAATGCCCCTCAACTACTCTCCCGATCACTGACTCTATCTCTCTTAGCAAACCCTGCTCTAGAGAATAAAATGACTAATCACTCTGGTGTTTTCTCCAAGTGACCCTCAAGCCTCCTCTTATACTTTTCCTGTTGACATCTCAACGGCCTAGATTAAGTCCCTAATCAACGACTAAGATTAGATCTGACTTGATCCATGTCTTTTGGACCATTCTAACACAGATTCATATTAATACACATTAATATTTTATTTTCCCTAAGTTTAGACTTAGGGACTCCATTAAAAATATTAATTATTTTAATATCTCTTGATTTGTTTGGAATCTGCCCAAACCCTTTCTCGGTATCGAAGATCTCATGTGCCCCAACCTCTCCACCAAATTTCGTGGCTGGAGCACATATGATGCTACCCCAAATCAACACTCCCTCTTAGCGAGGACTGTGCTCTAGCAATACTCCTCACTGAGTATTACTCTGATCATCCGGCATTGGTACCTATGCTGATGCTAGGTCTTCCTGCCCAACATCCTCTGCACTACTGCCTCCTATACCACTGCCCATGGTTCTGCCACTGCCACTGCTGCATTTGTACGACAGCTCCCTCTGCATCCGTGCTACTACTAGTCCTTTCTCCTAGCACTGCATCCGCACTGCATCTCCTCTCATCATGTTGCATCGTGCCACACACTGCTACACTGCAACTCAGTTACTGAGAAGTAAGTAACTGATCTCCCAACTGACCTCCCTGTTGGGCTAAAGACACCCACTGATGTTGAAGCTCCCTCTGCCGCTAACAAGTGCTCCCTCTCTGACCTCTGCGCTGCTACAACAACTCTCCTGCATCTCGCACCATTGCACACCTCTCTGTGTCATCCTGCACTGGTGCAACACTCCTGTGCCTCTCGCACTGTTGCAGCCTGCTAGCCTCGCGATGTCTCAGGACTCTTGCACTGTAGCTCTCTCTGCCGCTCCATTCGTATCCGTCTCTACCCACCCAGCCAATCCTGCTACTCCTCGTCAGGGCTCCTCTAGCAAGGTCTAATCCAAGAGGCTGGGTACCTCAAGGATCCTGCCCCTCATCGCCTATAGTCTGCCTGACTACAGCTTGATGTCTCCCCACTTTCGCTCAAATGGTGCGTGTGCACTCATGGCACAGTCATCGTCTGTCAAAACTTCATTCTTTGCCCGTGTTGGCGCTGCCTTAGTCTTAGAAGACTCTCCCTTACTTTTCTTCCTTGGACACTGGGTCGCATAATGACCCAGCTCCCCACAATGGAAGCACTTGATCTTGGAGAGATCTTTCTTCTTTCGCTTCTCCCGCTTTCCCTCAGATGCTAGGGCCACATCCTACTCCTCCTGCTTGACCTTGATCCCTTTGTTGTTGCTACCTATCTTCGACTGCCGTCTGATCTCTTCCTAGCGAAGAGTTTCCCACATCTCGTCCCAAGGTGGGAGAATCCCTCTGCCCAGGATACTTTGGACAATCTTCTGAGACAGCATTCAAGGTTGTCCTCACCATAAGTTGCTGATCCGATGTCGCTCCTATAGCAGTCAACTGGTCTCGGATCTCATTCAGTCCTCCGAGGAAGGTGTCAATTGATTGACCCTTCTTCATCTGATACGACCTCATCTGATTCTCAAGTAGCATTCTTCTCTGCACAGAAGTATGCTGGTACAGCTTCTTGAGAGCCTCCCACATCTCAAATGTTGTTTCCTTCTCGGCTATATGTGGTACCACATGATCCTTGACCACGTCAAGGATAATGCACTTGGCCCTCGCCATCGCCTCCTCATACCTGTCACTATCACTGGGGTCGATTAGGACAGCTATTACCTTCAAGGCGAAGTTCTTGACACGATTCCTGTCAAGTACGGATAAGATTTTGGCCTTCCAGACTGCGAAGTTCGATGCTCCGTCTAGTCTATCCTGGTCTCTTACTCCGTGTAGTGCCATGATGCTCCTCTACTTCCCTCCTGGAAGTTCTCTCTTCGACTCCTCTGAGTCTCTACTTCCCATATGGAAGTTCTTTTCTAGACTCCCTCTGAGTCCTGATTTCCCTCTTGGAAATCCTTCTGTCGCTTGTCGAGATGCCCCCTACTCTGATTGTCTTGTGCAACCGCACCACTAATTCGGGTTCCTCGGCTAGAAACCCTTGGTAGCAACTCCTCTGGCCCTGCTCTCTGAGGTACTGTTCTGACTACAGTACCTCACTAGCTTCACTTTACAATATTCCTGCAGCCTTTTAAACCCCAGCAACTGCCTATTTGTGGACTATGTCAGCCCCTCTTTGCATCACATTGGCCCTACGTCACCTCGGATGGGTCTACGTCAGCCCTGTGTCAGCCCTCTGGCCCTTTGTGTCAACAACGCTGGCCTCTCTGAGGTTCTACGCAGCTCCCGGCTGCCTGTGCATGGCTCTGGTTGGCTATGCATCACACTCCTTGGCTTTTGCGCTACTAGAAACAGCTTCTGTCACCTCGGGACAGTTGTTTTCTGCTGCTATTGCTCTGCTCGGTTGATGTCTCTTAGTCCTCCTGTGATCTGCAATCACGCTCTGATAGCATGTTGAAGTTTCTAATTTTACTTAGTTAGAAACCCTTCATGCACTTTTTCTGATTTATTCCTACCTACTTGTTATTTTTCCTTAACAAGTTATTTACAAAGTAAATACTGAAAATAAACACTAGTGCATGCTTAACATATTACAAATCAGCAACTAAAAGAAACAAGAACAAACACACCACATGACACCATTATTTTTGGACTAATGTCCCCGGAAAAACCCAATGTGGGAAAACCGGTGCAGCTATTTGAAGGTTTTCTTATTAAGCAATATCAGAGTACAATCTGGGTGCCGAAACTGGCCTTCCCAACAAAGAATTTCCTTAGCAGTAATACCTCTAGGTTTCTGACAAATCTACTGGCTGAAACCTCGGATAATCCTTTCGACAGCTACTCAGCACCAATCTGCCCCAGAAACCCCAGCGTCTGCCCAATCTGGACTGCGTCAGCCTCTCCTAGCCCAATGTTGGCACTGCGTCAGCCTATCTTGGTTTGGGTCAGCCCCAGGAGGCCCTACTCAGCTCTTTGAGCCTCTGTGTCAGCTACGCTAGCCCCTCAGGGGCTTTG
The DNA here is from genome assembly GCA_031772625.1 of Pinus tabuliformis. Lineage (NCBI taxonomy): Eukaryota > Viridiplantae > Streptophyta > Pinopsida > Pinales > Pinaceae > Pinus > Pinus tabuliformis. The sequence goes on from CM062820.1 coordinate 1,724,578,297, forward strand.
CGCAGCACTTAGCTGCCTCTACGTGGCCCTGCGTGAGCACTGACTGCTCCTACGTCTCTTTCCCTAGCTACTTTGCTGCTATCCCGGCACTATCTCTGTCTCTCTGTACTCAATGCCCCTCAGCAGCTCTCCTGCTCACTGATTCTATCTCTCTTAGCAAACCCCGCTCTAGATAATAGAATCACTAATCACTCTAGTGTTTTCTCCAAGTGACCCTCAAGCCTTCTCTTGTACTTTTCCTGTTGACATTTCAACGGCCGAAATAAGTCCCTAATCAACGGCTAAGATTAGATCTAGCTTGATCCATGTTTTTTGGACCATTCTAACACAAATTCATATTAATACACATTAATATTTTATTTTCCCTAAGTTTAGACTTAGGGACTCCATTAAAAATATTAATTATTTTAATATCTCCTAATCTGTTTAGAATCTACCCAAACCCTTTCTGAGTATTGGAGATCTCATGTGCCCCAACCTCTCCACCAAATTTCGTGGTTGGAGCACATCCGATGCTACCCCAAATCAAAATTGGAGTCCATCTTTATTAAGTGACCTTCATTGATGATCACTCTAGAAAGACATGGGTCTATCTTCTCAAGACAAAGGACGAAGTATTTGAAAAGTTCAAGGAATTTAGATCCGAAGTGGAGACCTTAACCAAAAGAAAGATAAAAACTTTGAGATCCGGCAATGGTGGGGAATACACTTCAGAAGAATTAATTGCATATTGTAAAAAAGTAGGTATGAAGAGGGAGCTCATTGTTCACTACAATCCCAAACATAATGGAGTTGTAGAAAGGAAAAATAGAACAATTGAAGAATGTATACGAACTATGATATTTGATCAAGGTCTACCAAAGTTTCTATGAAGCAACAACGACAGCAGTATATATACAAAATAGAAGTCCCCATAGAATCCTTGATAATATGACACTGAAAGAAGCATTCACAAGGAAGAAGCCATGTGTAGACCATCTCCAAATCTTTGGGTGTCTCACATACATCCATGTTCTACAAGCATAAAAGGGATCTTCATTGGTTATAATCTTTCTTCAAAGGCATATAGGATCTACATCAAGGAAGGAAGACAAATTGAAGTTAGCAGGGATGTTATATTTGATGAAAATCATGCTTACAAAAGATCCAAGGATATACCAATCGAATCTAATGATGAAGATGTACCACTATTTGAAGAAGAGCATCATGACAACAACAAACCAAGAAGAAGAAGAAGAAGGACCAAGTGAGCTTATTCAACCTGTGGTCATTCCCGAAACAAAGAAGAGACCAAATTGGTTAAAAGCTACATTTGAAGACACTGAAGGACATGGAGCTACTAAAGGAACTTTTAGAGAAGGCAAAAGACCAAGAGATATTCAAGAAATGCACCTTACATGACAAAATTGATAGAAGTTTAACCAACAACATTTGAAGGAGTTGCTCATCAAGAAGAATGGGAGAAGGCGATGCAAGAAGAATATCAATCCATCATGAACAATGGGGTCTAGGAAATAGTTCCTATACCAAGTGACAAATCGGTTGTCACCTCAAAATGGATTTACAAAATCAATCATGTTGTTGACGGAAGCATAGACAAAATACAAAGTTAGATTTGTTGCAAGGGGTTTCTCACAAAAGGAAGGAATAGACTATGAAGAAACCTTTGCTCCGACTGCTAGGTATACTACTATAAGATCTTTAGTTTCGCTAGCTACTACTATGGGATGGAATATCCATCAAATGGATGTCAAAATAGCGTTTCTAAATGGAACCATTGATGAAGAAGTATACATTGAACAACCAGAAGGCTTCAAAATAAATAGAAGAGGTACACATGTTTGCAGACTCAAGAAACCCTATATGGCTTGAAGCAAGCTCCTAAGGCATGGTATGCAAGGATGGATGCATATCTCTTAAGAATTGGGTTCGTCAAAAGTTTTGTCAATGCAAATATCTACATTAAGGTGGTAAAGAATGAACCAGTCATTATACTTCTATATGTGGATGACTTGTTTATTACAGGTGGGGAGCGCAAAATACTATGTTGACACCTAATCCGAAACGGATGAGGTGAAGCTGGACAGTCATCTAGAAGATGAACTGATCCGTTTTGTATATGTATAAATAACAATTGTCTAATGAATAAAATCAACCAGTTCTGTCTTGCGCTCATTAAATTGCTGGAGTTACCCTGGCCTGACATGGTATCAGAGCACAGGTCCCAAAATAGCTGTAACTCCTGCCTCTGTCCTGAGACTGAGCCCTCTGTCCTGACACTGCGCCCTCTGCCCTGTGCGTTTCAGTTACACCTGAGACTGCGTGCCTCTGCGCTGCTGAATGTGCGTTCTTGATATTCAATATCCCTGAGCATTGATGCGTTTTTTGAATATTGAGGGCATAGATGCCGTATAGCACAAACCTGTGCAGTAATTCCTTCTATCCAAGCGCTGGCCTGGATTTTCCATTGGTAGCGGATTACAGTCCACCCTTCAACAGTCCTCCGTGCGCTCTCCCATACGCATATAGATTGTGCCTCCATTGATATTACAGTTAATACCTTGCCCATCGTGAATACATCGATATTACAGTTAATACCTTGCCCATCGTGAATACATCTTGAGTAACGCTGTGGGTAGTGCAGCGCAAGTGAGTTGAGTAGTATCGGTTTCTTGAGTGTGGACTCGGTTTTGAGGGTGTGCATTAGCACCATAATTCTCTACACCACCGCATTCTAAAGCAGCAGTGGCCGCCGTGAATACATCTTGAGTACGCTGCTCTTGCTATCTGCCCCCCGACTTCATCATTTTCCGTGTCTTGCTGCGCCCCTTGAGCCGTGCGGTGCTTGGAACTTCTGCGGTGTTTGGGTCTGGTCATTGGTGTTTAAAATTGGGCCAAAGACACTCCTGTATACTTCAGCGCCACAGAAAACCTTTTTGGCTGCGGCCTCTTAATGATCCCGTCTTTTTTTTTTTCAGATATGTCATTGTTGTAACTTGGTTGAATCACCATTGAAGTTCGCTGCGTAGAGTAATGGGAATGCATGGTGGGAATGGTGTTTGAAGACCATGTAATGGAATGGTCCCTTTGTGTGTTGAAATTTTTTAAGGGTGCGTTTGTGTGTTGAAACTTGGTATAAGATTCTATTGAAGCGCTGCTTGTAAAGACTGTGGTATCGCTGCATTTTTTTTATATAAGATTCTATTGAAGCGCTGCTTGGTATCACTGCGTTTTCCATGGAATTGCTGTGACATGAGCAGAGTATTGTCATCAGTATATGTAAGCGTTGAAGTTTTTTTATGAGTTGTTGATTTGGCAGCACCAGCCTTTAAATATTCCACAGCCTTTTTTTTGATTGAGCAGATTTATGTGATGATAGCAGTTTGTGGTTGAGCAGTTTTGGGTCTAAAGCATCTGTAGTATTACATGATATGCATTGATATATATTGAAGTGATATATGTTGAAGAGATCCCTTAGCGTTTTTTTTTCTCTCAAAACACAGTAGTGTGGCAGTGATATAAGAAATGGTGATGCTGATGCAAATGTTAGAAGAAAATAAAATGCATAAGGCTATGATATAAGGATTTCTTTTAACAGAAGTTTTTTGGCAGAGATATTTTTTTACAGAATGCATTCAATCATTTCTATGATAGGAATAGTTCTCACTGGCAAGGAGAACTATTCAGAATGGTCTCGAATGGTAAAACACACCCTTATCTACAATGAGCTGTGGAAAGGAGTGTGTGTCGGAGAAGAAGACAAAGACCCTGTGCAGCCCACATCAGACAAAGAACTCGCCATTTGGGAAAACAAGAACAGCAAAGCCTTTGCATTGATCGCAGCATCTGTAAATGAGGAAGTAAGTCGTCATATTTCATCCTATTCCACTGCCTTTGAAGCTTTACAAAAGCTGAAAGAACTATATGATACACATTCTGCACTTGAAGTTGTTCAGCTCATGATTAAACTCTTCACTCTTGAACTGAAAAATAATGATCCTCTTACTCTTGCATCTGAAATAAAGTCTATAGTGCATGATATTAAATCCACTAAGGTTGAGCTGGATATCTCTCTTATTGCCTTTCTCAAAGCACTCTATCCTACCTACTCTAACTATCTTGAGTCTTTACAAGCAAATGGAAATCTTAAAGATATAACCTTTGACACTCTTGTGAAAAAGTTTGCTGAAAGAGAGAAAGCCTTTGGAAAGAAAACAGTCTCTGAATCTTCTGAAGAGACTGTTTGCCTTGCTCATAAAGAAAAGCATCCTGCTCAAGATTCTACAAGAGGAAGAGGTGGACGAAGAGGAAGAGGAAGATACTTCAAAGGCAGGGGGGGCAGACATCCTCAAGCAGAAAAGGCAGATCTGCATTGCATTCGCTGCAAACGAAATGGATCACATGATGCTTCTACATGCAAGCTACCATGGGACAAGGTTGAGCAGAGAAGAAATCAGCAGAAAGGTAAAACTGATGACACAGACAAAGGTAAAGCACCTGAATCCGCTCACTATATTGAGGCACAATGTAACATTGGAGTAAATGAAGATTTGTTTAATGCTTCACTTGCTTCTTCGAAAAATGACTGGTTGCTTGATTCAGGAGCAACCTGTCATATGACTCATAGGAGAGATTTCTTTGAAAATTTCACTGACAATGTTGATGGAGCAGTATACTTTGCAGATCAGTCAAAAATCAAGCCATCAGGGCTTGGCACAATCAGGCTTAAACTGCCTGGTCTTCCAGACTTTCTTCTGGATCATGTTCTATATCTCCCACAGCTGAAGAGAAACTTGCTGTCCCTGGTCCACATCCGCCAGCAAGGTCACTCCATTCACATGTTTGATGGCAAGCTTGAGGTAAGAAAGGCATCTGACCACTCACTTGTCATGAGGGGTATAGAAGAAGAAAGACTCCTTAAACTGCAAGGAACCTCTGCTCATGCACAACATTTCTCATATATTTCTCATCATGAAGAAGGTGCACTTCCATCAAGTTTATTATGGCATGCTAGATTTGGACATTTAAACTATGATAGTCTCCGCTTGTTGAAGAAAAATGGTGTTGCTGGTTTGCCTACCATTCCTAGAAAACATAAACAATGTGATGCTTGCATTCAAGGAAAGCATAGCAAACAGTCTTTTCATGATTCACATTCAAGAGCACATAGGAAGCTTGAACTTATTCATTCAGATTTATGTGGTCCAATGCCTGTTCCTTCTGCAAATGGAAATAAATATATCATGACATTTATTGATGATTACACCAGAATGTGTTGGGTTTATTTTTTGAAGAACAAATCTGATGCTTTTCAAACATTCAAGAATTTTCATAAATGGATTGAAAATGATGCACAATCTCATATTGGGTCTATTCGCACTGATAATGGAAAAGAATATACATCAAATGAATTTGAACACTATCTTCGCCAACGTGGGATTAAACATCAAACAACTGTGCCTTATAATCCTCAACAGAATGGTGTAGCTGAAAGAATGAACAGAACAATTTTGAATATGGTACGATCCATGCTTTTCTTCAAAAATGTAAAGACAATGTTTTGGGCTGATGCTGTTCTATGTGCTGCATATATAAAGAATAGATGTCCATCTAGTGCCATAAGAAACAAGACTCCTTATGAATTATGGTATGGACATGTTCCTTTGGTAAAACATCTCAGGATTTTTGGTTCCACCTGTTATGCTTTAATACCAAAGGTACATAGAAACAAACTTGGTGCTAGAAGTCGTAAGTGTATCTTCCTGGGGTATTCAAACACATCTAAAGCATACCGCCTTTATGATGAAGTAAATAAAAAGTTTGTTTTATCTAGAGATGTCATTTTTCTTGAATCATCCAAATCTAACAGTGTTGTTGAGCGGCAACTTGATCGCTTGGATAGATTCACAAAACCGAAATCATTCCAAGAGTTTGATAATCAGATTCCACATCTTGAAGGGGGGATTCCTATACTAGATCAACATGTGGAATCTCCTTCTGAAGAACAATCTCCCCTACATGACACTCCAACAACGGATGATGCTTTAAGTGATGTAATTGATAGAATTGGGAGACTTAATCTTGATTCAGTCCCAACTCAATCAACAAAACAGCCTGGACCATCTCAGAAAGGTCCCCCAAAGTGGCTGACAAAGACACTTGAAAGTGTTCATCCTGATGAAATTGGAAAAACAGGAACCAGAAATACAAACCGACAAGATGGAGGTGAAGTAGATAACTCTAATTCACCTGTTGATATGGATATTACTTATGATTGTGAATTGAACTTGTCTACAGATTTTGAACCAACTTCCTTCAAAGAAGCTGCTTCTCATGATGAATGGAGAGAAGCGATGCAGAAGGAGTATGATGCCCTCATAAAGAATGGCACTTGGAAGCTGGTTGATCCTCCATTTGGAACCAAACCAATTGGCTGCAAGTGGGTCTACAAGAACAAGTACAAAGCTGATGGCTCACTTGACAAGCACAAAGCTAGGCTTGTGGCAAAAGGTTTTGCACAGAAGGAAGGGGTCGATTATGAGGAAACTTTTGCTCCCACAGCAAAATGGGCCACCATCCGGACACTCTTTGCACTAGCTGCTCAGAACGGTTGGAAAGTCCATCAAATGGATGTAAAAACTGCATTCTTGAATGGAGATCTAAAAGAGAATGTTTTTATGTCCCAGCCTGAAGGATTTGCTGTGAAAGGACATGAAAATAAAGTATGCAAACTTGTGAAGTCCTTGTATGGCCTCAAACAAGCACCACGAGCCTGGTATGAAAAACTAACTGAGCATCTTCTGAAACTCAACTTCAAACATTTTGATCTTGATGATGCAACTTTATTTGTCAAGAAAGTTGGCAAAACAGTTGTATATCTTGTGGTATATGTAGATGATCTTTTAATGACAGGGAACAATGAAAGCTATATTGCATCCATAAAGAAAGAATTAGGAAAAATTTTTGAAATGACTGATTTGGGCTATGTTCATTACTATCTTGGCATTGAAGTAACCCAACATCCAAAGTCCATATTTCTTTCTCAAAAGAAATACATTGGAGATTTGTTAAACAGATTTGGCATGACAGAGTGCAATCCCCTTTCTACTCCAATGGAACAAAACTTGAAGCACACATCTATTGAAGGAAAGGAATTTGAGGATGCAACAAAGTATAGACAGCTTGTAGGAAGTCTCATCTACCTCACTACTACCAGACCAGACATTTCATTTGTTGTTGGAATCCTCTCCAGGTTTATGCAAAAGCCTTGTGAGGGACATTGGTCTGCTGCAAAAAGAATTCTAAGGTACTTGAAGGGAACTCAAGACCTTGGAATCAAGTATACACAGGTGGACGACTTCAACTTGATTGGATACTCTGATTCAAACTTCGATGGAGACAAAGAAACTGGGGTATCTACTTCAGGATATGCTATGAGTCTTGGATCAGGAGCTGTCTCCTGGAGATCACGCAAACAATCAGTACCAGCAGATTCCACAACAGAAGCAGAATACGTGGCAGCAGCTGAAGCAACAAAAGAAATTGTGTGGCTCAGGAAAATTCTTGAAGATTTGCAGGTAAAACAAATACAATCTACTCCACTCATGATTGATAACACATCTGCAATAAAGTTGGCCAAGAATCCAAAGTTCCATGATCGTACTAAGCACATCAATACTAAATATCATCTGATCCGACATCATGTTGAGGCCAAAACAATCCATCTCCGTCATTGTTCCACAAATGAGCAAATTGCAGACATCTTCACCAAAGCGCTTGGAAGAGAAAAGCTTGAAAGATTCAGAACGATGCTTGGACTCACCAACATCCCTTCAGATTAAGGGGGGGAATGTTGACACCTAATCCGAAACGGATGAGGTGAAGCTGGACAGTCATCTAGAAGATGAATTGATCCGTTTTGTATATGTATAAATAACAATTGTCTAATGAATAAAATCAACCAGTTCTGTCTTGCGCTCATTAAATTGCTGGAGTTACCCTGGCCTGACATACTAAAATGCAAGAAAATGCTGGCAGCTGAATTCAAGATGAAAGATTTGGGACTCATGCACTATTACTTGGGCTTGGAAGTCTGGCAGAAACTCAATGAGATTTATCTGGGTCAAGGTAAATACATAATCAAGATGTTGCAGAAATTCGATATGATGGATTCCAAGCCTATGACTACTCCCATGATCACCAATCTCAAGAAGTTGAGAAGCTCCGACTCTAGTCTCATCGATCCTACTAGCTATCATAAGTTGGTGGGTTCTCTGATGTACTTGGTAAATACAAGACCTGATATATGTTTTGTTGTAAATGTTCTTAGTCAATTTCAGTTGGAGCCTCGTCATGATCATTGGATAACTGCCAAGCATATTTTGAGATACCTACATGGCACAATACATCATTGTCTGAAGTATGATGGAAAGGAAGTCAAGCTAACAGGTTTTACTGATTCTGATTGGGGTGGCAGTGAGACTGATGGAAGAAGCACTACCGATGGATGTTTCACTTTGGGATCTGCAACGATTTCATGGATGAGTAGAAAACAAGATCTTGCTACCTTAGGTAGTGTTGACACGTAATATGTTGCTGCATGTGAAGTAGGAAAGGAAGTTGTTTGGTTAAGAATACTCATGTCAGATTTGTTTGGAAAGCCTCTGGATCCTACAGTGATAAATTGTGATAATCAAAGCAGCATCAAGATGTTTGAAAACCTCATATTCCATGCAACGATGAAGCACATCAACAAGAAGTACCACTACATTAGGAGTTTGGTACAAGATGGGGTCGTGAAGCTACAATATATCCTAACAAATGAACAGGTAGCTGATGTGTTGACAAAATCTCTTATGAATAAGAAATTTGAATATTTTAGAAGCACGCTTGGGTTGGTTGATGTTACAGATTTAGTTGATAGGGAGAGATGAAGCATGTTGTGGCAAGATGCTTGGGAGGACATTTGGCAGACCTATGTGTTGATGTCTGGATCACGAAGAGGGAGGGTGGCACTGTTCAGGGAGCTCTGACATTGGATACGCACCTAGATCCCTAGTTTGGTGGTAGAGCTTAAAAGTCTGATGGTATCTAGAATGGCTAAAGCTTGAGTCCCCTTAGTCCCCACCCAGATAGAATACCCTGGTCAGATATCTAGTCCACAGCACTGAGTGTGCTAAAACTCTTCATTGTTCATTTCCTTTTGAAATATTCCATGTACTCTTATATGTATGTAATTATAAATACCTCCTAGTTAAAAGGGAATGTTGAAAATGTAACTAGTTTTGGTCTTCATAATTGTACTTGTCAAAAGAAATTTATTATTAAAGAAAATGACTTATTAAAGCATGGGTTTCATGCTTGGGTCAATGTTTTCGAGGTCAAACCTTCCATTGAAGGCTTCTAGGTTTTGTCGAGTCATTAGAGTCATTGTCATTTTTATTAGACCCTTCTTGAGCTTTTGTATCATGTAAGAAGAATTCCTTTTTAGTCAAAAAGGTTATTTGTCACCTCCACACCAAGTCGGCCCTGTCCCCATGAAGTCGGCCTACATTAGGGCAATTCGACCCAACCTAAAGGCTATATATAGAGAGGCAATTCAACCTGTTTGGCGCATTCACTCAACAAGTTCGATCTTTAAGGAAAAGAGGCAAAAAAGAGAGCGAAATTGTTGGAGAATGATGAAATTTGTTGGGAAGACCTTATTCGAGTTTCTAGGCTATCTATCTCACACGTGCGAAGTTTTTGGGCAGTTGTTGGGGACGAAATTTTGTGTCTACTGCAGGTCCGAAATTCTAGATCGAAGCTTCCGCCGAGGAGTTGTTACTTGGAGACTTTGACAAGGATCATCTATTGAAGGGAAGGGTTGACTTGGTGGTTGGAGGAGGTCTTTGTCTAGGTCTAAGAAGTCTGGAAGTGTCTCATCTTGATTTGAATCTACTGAAGGAAGAGTTTGACTGGGTTTTCCCCTTATAGGGGTTTTTCCCTGGCTGAGCGCCTACATCTTGTGTCTCTTGTTCTTGTGATCTTCATATACATATAATTTGGTAATTGCTTGATGAAAGATAAAATAATAAAGAAGTGAAAGAAGCCAACATAATTCACAAGTAATTATCAAGAAAGAAGAATCACACCCTAATTCCTATAAGCATTGATTTTTTAACAGACCCTTGAGCTAAACCTCTCTCCATCCACCAAGTCAGCCTTTGAAGTATTCTTCTTCTAGAACAGAACTTCAAGTTTTTTATCCTTCTTGACATCTCCTGTAATTCCAGAAACATTGGCTTCCAGTAATCATATAGACTTTTGCTTTCTGCAATTATAGACTTCAAACTTCGCCTTCCTGTAATAGAGTTCAATTCCTGTACTTAATACTTCAGTCATGCAATGATATCTCGATCTTGTAAAACTTCGCTACCTTTTCCTTAACTTTGCTATTCTGTAATATATCCGAATTTGCTTGACTGCTTCGGGTGTGGTCGAGTTCAGTTAGGTATATATAGTTGTTTCTGCCTATAAATGAGGTCGACATGAATAATTAGGAGCCGACTTTTGGAACTAACTTGAGGCCGACTTGATGGATGGAGTGTTTGACATGACAGAATAAATTTCTTTCTTTGACCTTATGAACCCAAGAAGGGTTTCTTACATAATAAATTTGACTTTGACTTAAACAGAAATGCTAGAGCACTCAATGGGTGCTTTGACCTATTGACTATTGACACAAGAATAAGTCAATAAAAAATTTCTTTTATAAATAGTCTTTCATTTTTTTTTTCATAAATACATGACTCAAATACTATTATGAAGACCGACACTAGTTACATTCTTCAACAACAATCCCACCTATTTCACTTAGCCTTATGAGATTCGAAGAGCTTTGTGTGAAGTATTAAAGCTTCACCCTCGAGCCTCACCAACGTCTAAGGAATTTCTTCTTGTTTTATGTTTTTTCAGCCATTGAAAATTGCTATAATGTTTCTTTCTAGTTTACTCATTAAATAGCCTTTGCTTCTCACTTGTTTATTATTAAGTTTGAGCTTTTTTTGCTATTGTTGTTATAAATTTTGCATGTTGTAATTTTGCTACTTGAAACCCTAGTTTATAATAGCAATTTGTAATTTAAAGATAACATGTGTTTAGGAACCTATTTGAACCTTTCTAAGATTTGTTGAGTCCTCAAGATTTAGCCAAAGGATCCTTTGAACTCATTGTCTTGGATTTACATCTTACCTCACCCAGAACCTTATCTATTGAACATTATCCATGGGAGATTTTATTAAGTGGAACCCTTAGTGGGTACTTAGCCTAGGAGCACTTGGGAAATCTAATCCCTAAGATCTGCTGGGGAAGCCTCCCTTGTGGGGATGGCATCCAACCACAAAACAGTAAGGGAATATTTATTAATGTGACAGTGGTACTGATCCCATTGTTGCTCTTAATCTAGAATGCTTTGTGAAACTTTGTACTAAGGTGCCAGATTTTGCAGTAAAAGGGCACATATGCAATTCTCAAACTACAAAATAGGGCACCAACACTGAGAAGCCAGAAAGCTCACCAAATAAGGCTCCATCAACCCCAAAGACTTCTAGAATTACAGTGGAGTTATATTATGAAATCTTTCAGTTCAGCAAGCTTCTCAGAGACCTAGACAGATGTAATGTTATGCCGAATTATGAGGATAAATTGATTGCTCTTATGGAGAAGCTGGTTATCCTGTATCGAATTCCCAAAAAGAAAATGAAGAGGAGGAAACCTTTGAACGAGAGATATGCAATTGCCTGGAGTATCTGACATATTTCATGACAAGGTAGCAGCCCCCAGCGTATGTAGAGGAGGAAAGAGGCCTGGGCTCAAAAAGGCACTCCCCTGGTGCATGACATTATGCCATTCTTCTCTTTTTTAGACTTATGAAGTTAAGTATGCTACTGGTTCTGGTCATAAGTCTAGATTGGTTGTGTTCTATCAGTGTGGTTCTGTGTTCTACACCCCGTAAGCTAATATATTTTCTTTTATCAAAATAAATACAAACCATCGTTTCTTCTTTTTGTTTGACTTTTATTTCAAAACTCTCATTGAATGTTTTATAAACTCAAATTTATATATTCTGATCAGCCTCTGTGATAAGTAATATTTCTGAGTTCAATATTGTATAGGATCTTTCTCAGCTATTGCATCTTTTCCAGCTATCAAATCAAAATATTGCTAAGAGTATTTCAATGAGATGAATGAGAGATTATTCCCATTGATAATGCATGGAAAGGTTATTACCAAAACATCAGTTTATAAACAGAAAGAAAATGTGCTTGTGACAAAAAAATGATAACATTAATGAAAGGTCAAGCAAATTAGCAATATCAGCAATGAAGAATAGCGAAGGGGTTGAATGAATGCCACAAATAGGGAGCCAATGGACCATGTTCCAGGGATTTATTGTTAAAGAAGCTATTTACTCTAGCACCTTGGAGAATGTGTTTTAAGACTTCAATTTTGATTGTTTGCTATTACTTGGCACCAGGAAGGGCTAGTAAAGAGGTACTCCAAAATTATTAATATTACAGAAAATTCAATATTTACTATTTAGACATGGACAAGCAAAGAAAACTTTTAACCAGCATCGTTCAGAGAAAAACAACAAAACAAGCAAGTAATGCAATGAATATCCAAAACCTACCACCCAAAGAAGTGAACGAGGCTTCCGAGTTGTGATATTATCTGTAACCAGCTTGAATCCTTGATGTGCATCAATTATCTCAACTATTGTCATGGCACCCAGCAGGAAGAATACTATCTCACTAACTTCTTGAGATTTTGTGGCCAATTCCTCAACAGTTATATCAGCTGATGGAGCCTGACACACAAGATAAGCTAAAAACTGAGCAACAAAGGGGTATAATAAAAAGGAATAGAAACAAAACTGGGGGGCCAATATTCATGGCCCTTTAGTACAGACTGGGCTGAAATTTATAGGCAACCATCTATTCTTGTCTGTGTCTACAAAAACATTTAAATAACATTTCAGGAAAAAGAATCAAACAAGAGATATCAGTTTCTTACTCCAAATCGGTCTTGTAAAATAGATCAAGGATCTTCTATCAATGATTCAATAGCACCGGACAGGAAATCAATCACAAGCATTGAAACACTGTTGAAGATACTGTAACAAGAATTTCAATTTAAAAAGACAAGACTTACCCCAATACTCCTAATTACCCATAAACTGACAGCCATCAAAAGTCCAACACCACTTTTGTTGAAAGCAAGGGACTCCTCAAAAATAATGCCAGCATATCCCAATGCAAATACCAATACCATTGCCAAATCCTACAACATCCAAATATTATTTTTGAGGAAGGTCGAGTCCATCTACATATGGGCTAAATTGCATTAGATATTAGAAAGAATAATGAAATTACAAACTTCTCAATATTGACAGCAATGCTTCAAAACATGGCAGAAGAAAAATAAAAAGAAAACTGTCTCATTAATGGCATCCAGAAGTTCATTGAGCAACCAAATGGGCAGCCTAACATCTGCTTTCAAAGATACCTGATTGGCAGCTACCCAAGAATGATTGATAGCCACTGCTCCAGCAGCTACAGAGGCAAAAATAGTAAGAGCCTTCAATAAATCAGTCCTCTTCTTGTAATTAGCTTCAAAGTCTTGTGAACTGTTTTCATCCACTAAAAATAAAGGATCACCTGCTCCACATTTTGAGTCCAGGTCCTGCAACCATTTCAATACTATTAATTTTAGCATCTATAACAAGAGACAACCGAAGCATAATATTCTTCGACTACAAACTCTAAAGACATTTAAAACTCAAGTCTAAAATTTCTCATGATATTTCAGACTAATTGTTTATTTTTAATTTTCAAATTTCAATAAAACAAAACAACCAGTTTATGAGACCCGTGCTTATTAATCAAGAACAAGCCTACAACTAAGGACGTCAATAGAAGGAAATTCTACCGGGGGTGAAGAGTGACTCTAAAGGCCTAGACTAAAGACTTATAAATGACCGTGTTGACTGCTGAGTTGCACTTAGCAGATATGAAGACTCCATAGCCCATGATTCAGAGTGTACATCAAAAAATTTCAGAAGTCAGAAGTCAGCAGGGCATTCCAGCCCCTTTCTCTCTCCTCTTTCTTCTTTTGTCCTCAAATCCACAACCCTGCGGGGAGTTGTAAAAATGTCGCTAGCATGATGAATAAAGCTATGTAACAGGCCTAGGAGACTTGGGACTTGATCAGCAAGTGAGTACACCCTAGAGTGTTTTTTTCACTTAGTTAATTATTTCCGTTTTTAGCGGCAAATAATTAACTGAGTTTTTTCACTCACACATAACCCCAAAGCTAGGGTGATGGATTGAAAATTGAGCCCCTAATCCATCTTAGTGTCTATGGTCGATGTATATTACCATGCTAGGTCATCTTTGAAATTTTGTGGAATTTGACTAAGTCTAGATAGGATTTTTTAATAATTAAAAATTTCTCACAGGACGGGATTTTTTAATTATTTTTTATGTAAAATGTAATAAAGTGATGCCAGAAGATGTTGAGGGTGTATGAGTACTCAAAATTCATCCTCTTCACCTCAACGTTCTTCTAGGGCACACTTTGGGGGCCAAAAAGTCACTTCTAGACCCTCAAAACCAATTCTTCCTAGGTCTAGTCTGAAAAAAATGGAAATAAATTGCCATAACAACAACAACAACAACAAAAAGTGGAGAAATAATAAATATTTCCACATGACAAATGAAGTGGAAATGACATGTAAATTACAAGACAAGTCAAAATCAATCAAAGGACAAGTTAAAGAGTGATTTGGCAACGACATCACCAAAGGAGTTTGTGAAAATTCAGTGACCCCGAATCCTACTGCAGCAACTGATAATGTTTCTTCTATTTGTTAAATTAATCAAACAAATTATTTGCCGTTTCCTACGACAAATATCAAAACATATACACTGCAGCCTTCACAAAATATACATAATAAAACTGTAACAAATAAAATATATATAAATAATATAAATATAAATAATAAAGATAAATTGTAATAATGTTTAGTTAACTAGTAATTAGGTTGAAGAGGCGTGTCTAAATGAGACATGACTCTTCATGAAGAGACACTTGCCTGATATATAAGCAAGCCTCTCGTTCTCATTTGTAAAATTCATCATCATCATCATTCTTATTTTTATTCATATATTTAATATAATATTTATATCCTCAATGGATAATTTGATATTCCAAGTCTTTTGGAGTAATTAATTATAGAAGGAACTTTGTTCGCTTCATTTGGTATCAGAGCAGTTCAGTCCTCTAGGTTGCTTAACCGGTGCACAGAGCTCATTCTCCGATCCAAGTCTTTGACCGTCAAATCAATCAACCTTTTTGTTGTCATACTTGAAGTGTTTCGCTACATATTGGAAGATTCTCCATTTTTCAAGCCTTCCGCCATTTGCTTATAAAAACAAAAAACAAAAGGAATATACTTTTTACGTGGAGAAGCCCGTGGTTTTAAAAACAACCCATGGTATTTTAAAAAATTAAAAAAAAAAAACAAAAACAAAAACAAAACAAAACAAAAACAAAAATACAAAAGAAATACGTTTTACTTTTTACGTGGAGAACATTTTAAGGAGGTTTTAAACACAACCCATGGTAATAGCCCATGGCATTTTAAAAGTTAAAGAAAAAACAGGGATACAAAAGCTCTTACATGAAAGGTAAATATTACTTTTTACTTTAAAAGTACTGTGAACATCGTGACCGTGTCATATGAAAAGACATGACTTTTATATTTATTAAGTGGGGTGACATTAAAAAGTTATCAAGGGAGTAATTAAATATATAAAAAAGGGACCAATTTATTATTAAAAGAAAAAAAGAAGTGAAACTATTATTATTTTAAGATAATAAAGTTATTTTGAAAAGGGGTCTTAATATAAAGAAATACATACATATATAGAGGGCAACAATATAAAGGAGTATATTTTTTAATAAAAGGGTATTCAAGTTTTAAAAAATCCACATTAAGGGAGAATATTGGAAATATATATATATAAAAAAAGGAGATAGAATAAGTTAAAAAAATAAATAAATAAAATAAAAAATTCCATACAAAGTTAAAAAAAGTGAAGAAAAATAAAAAATATGGAATCCCTGAGTAAGGAACAAAAACAATCAATCGCAAAAGATATAGAACAATTAATTACAATAATTGAGCGACAGGGTGAGGAGAGAAAGAGAATGGATTCTTTCTTCCATTGTCTACATGCATCATCACTTCCATAGAATGATGTTATCTAGTGTACCAAGAAAGTGCAGCTAAAAGATCAAGAGAATGACAAAATAGCCAAAATTCAACAAAGCAAGGAAGTGTTAGAACGCGAACATAAAAATCTTGTGGATATACATTACAAAGAAATAATGGAAAAGGACGAAGAAATTTCTCGTCTCAAGGACCACATCGAAAAATTACTGGCACAAGTGAAGAAGACTAAAGTCTCAAAGAAAGAACTCAAGCAGCAATTATCAGAACAAGAAGAGGAAAATTTATCTTTAAAGAACCTTAATAAAAAATTATTAGAACAAATCAAAGATCTAAAAGATGAAAAACTTAAAATTCAAAACATTGAAAATAAGGTTGATGAATCAAAAACCAAAGAACTTTTACTTCTAAGAAACCATAATCAAAGTCTTCTCAATCAAACTAAGAAACTTAAGGAGGATAAGAAAGCATTAAAAGATAAGTTGGAACAAGTCACTCAAGAAGAAGTATCGAAATCTCCAGTCACAACAGTTCAAGTTGAAAATAAGGGAACGAATATCGATCCAGTGAATATGACAACTCAAGAAGACAAGTCAGTTGAAGAAACGACACACGTAGATGTTGCAGTTCAGACAATGGGCATCCCAAGTGAATGTTCCATAACCAATTCAACAACATCTTCGCCAGAAGAAAATCTAAAAAATTTATATCAGCATTTGAATCATGAGAATAGACAAATCAACCAAGCTGTGTATCAGGACCACTCAAACCGTAGACAACAAATTAATGTTTCAGAGAATAATGATGTAACATCAATTCCGTCTTATGCTGACAAGTCGTTACAAAATTTTAGTGATCAGAATATTATACAGAAGATTAATCTGGGATGGTCTGATCCCTTCTCAGTGCGACAATTTTGTTTGTCACTAAGAAGATCATATCAACTTGTATCGACGAGGATGACTATTCCGAGACAGAAAGACTTTCGAAGCCGAAAAACAGATCAAGCCGTTTTTCGACAAGCTTTGAGGACAAAGCTCTTTGAGGAAGGAGGAAATGTAACGAATAAAATATATATAAATAATATAAATATAAATAATAAAGATAAATTTTAATAATGATTAGTTAACTAGTAATTAGGTTGAAGAGGCATGTCTAAATGAGACATGACCCTTCATGAAAAGACACTTGCCTGATATATAAGCAAGCCTCTCGTTCTCATTTGTAAAATTCATCATCATCATCATTCTTATTCTTATTCATATATTTAATATAATATTTATATCCTCAATGGATAATTTGATATTCCAAGTCTTTTGGAGTAATTAATCTATAGAAGGAACTTTGTTCGCTTCAAAAACACCGTTATTTTTGGACCAATGTCCCTGGAAAAACCCAACTCGAGATAATCGGTGCAGCAGCTGAGTGTTTTATTACCATACAGTAGTAAATCTGAGTACAAATATATGGAAGCTCAAATCTAGCTTTCCATACAGAGGAAATGACTAACAGAAGTCTAGTGAGAAAAATCTCACTTCCACCGACGATTCGACACTAACCTTAGCTCAAGATGAGTTGCTCCTTGCTGCCTCTGAGTCACCCTACGCAAATCTGAGTCACCCAACTCATACCAACGTCTCTCTCACTAACTGATCAGTTTCTACTCTAGAAACTCGATCTTCCTAGCCTCCGAGCTCCCACTCCGGCGTCTGGCTCTGAATTTCGACTACTCTTCAGCAAAATACGAATCTCCCTCTGAAGCTCTGCGCTGCCTCTCTGCACTGTGTCAGCTTCTCTGTGGAGCTCTCTGTCTCTCTGCTATGCACTCACTTTGGGGGCCAAAAAGTCACTTTTAGACCCTCAAAACCCATTTTTCCTAAATCTAGTTGGAAAATTGGAAATAAATTACCAGAGAAATAAATAAATGGAGAAATAATAAATATTTCCACATGACAAATGAAGTGGAAATGACATGTAAATTACAAGTCAAATCAAAATCAATCAAAGGACAAGTTAAAGAGTGATTTGGCAACGACATCACCAAAGGAGTTTGTGAAAATTCGATGACCCCGAATCCTACTACAGCAACTGATAATGTTTCTTCTATTCATTAAATTAATCAAACAAATTATTTGCAGTTTCCTACAGCAAATATCAAAACATATACACTGTAGCCTTCACAGAATAAATAATGCGGAAGAAATAAAAACATTGGAAGAATAGATGCACACATACGATAAAACACCGTTATTTTTGGACCGATGTCCACAGAAAAACCCAACTCGGGAAAACCGGTGCAGCAGCTGAGGGTTTTATTATTATGTAGTAGTAAATCTGAGTACAAATCTATGGAAGCTCAAATCTAGCTTTCCATACAGAGAAAATGACTAACAGAAGTCTAGTGAGAAAAATCTCACTTCCACCAGTGATCTGACACTAACCTTAGCTCAAGATGAGTTGCTCCTTGTTGCCTCTGCGTCACCCAAAGCAGACCAGCGTCTCTCTCACTGACTGATCAGCTGCTACTCTGGAAACTCAATCTTCTTGGCCTCCGAGCTCCCACTCCAGCTTCTGGCTCTGAATTTCGACTTCTCCTCAGCAAAATACGGATCTCCCTCTGAAGCTCTGTGCTGCCTCTCTGCACTGCGTCAACCTCTCTGTGGAGCTCTCTATCTCTCTGCTATGCACTCACTAGATTGGAAAAACTTCCTTTTAGCCATACTATCTCTGCCCCTCTCTTACTGAATCACCTCTAATAACACACATTTGCTACTCTGGAGATCAATTTCCCAGCCAATCGAATTCCTTCCTCCTCAAGTGTGTTCTCCAACCCCCATCGAATTTCTTCTTATAATCTCTTGTTGAGGCTTCAACAGCCAAGATTAAAACATAATCAATTGCTTAGATTAACTAGAAATCGATCCAAGTTTTCTTCTAGAAGATTCTCACCATGACTTAATTAATACCCTTTAATTAATCAATTTTCCTAAGTTTAGACTTAGGTACCATTAAAAAAAGATTAATTATTTTAATTAAGTCGTCTCTGGGTGGAATTTCCAAAAACGATTTATTGGTTTTGGAGAATACATGTATTTTAGCCTCTCCACAAAGTTTCGTCGCTAGAACACATATGATGCTACAAAACTAACAGAGTTAATGCACCCATGGAGGTCGAGTTACCTAATAGCTTGTGGGGTCAATTTGCCTTGTTGGCAAGACAAATCTCCTTGTGAGATCAGCGCAGGATTGAGTTCAGTTTGAAAAGGATTTGATTGAGGAAAAGATGGAGATTGGTCTCCACTCACACCTACACTACACACCTAGCACAAGCAATCTATCACAGCGTATATGCACAATAAATCGGGGACCTATGCACAACTAGTGGCAGCGTACACACAGCAGCACGAGTTGTAAGGTGTCATTCCCTTGGCTCTTGTTGAGGATTTGGTTGGAGTTAACTCCCCATCCACCTACCATCATTCACACATGGCATCCTATCAGATTTGCACATGAGGAAAAAGGATTACACTGGCCAGCAAGGAGGATTTTCGTACTAGTCAAGGGATAGTCCTCAAGCCACTTGGAATTTGACTTGTTCTCTTGGAATCTATTGTTGCCCAAATTGTACACCCAATGTGACAATGCTCGGAGCTGGGGTTGTCACTTTGATCCCTGCTCACTCCGTTTAAGTTATCTCCTTAAGGCAAGCTAAGGGGGGTAGTCCCTGAAAGTAAAATGATGAGGAACCTGTTGAAAATCAACAAGTTTAGGAGATACAAATGAATATCCTAGCAACTTGATTAAAATGATATGGCAAGTAAAATAAATAAGCACGAACAATTAGATTATTGTGAAAATTCTTTGAAATGCAGCAACTAGAAATATTTCTTCTAACTAACAAATTAATTATGCAGTTTATTTTGTTAACAGCAAAATAACGAAATATTCACACTGCAATTTCTTCACCAAATAAAATATTGTGGAAGCAAAAAAATAGGAACTGAGAAATGCTAGCACACACACATAAAAATGACACTGTTGTTTTTGGACAAAAGTCCCTGGAAAAACCCAATGTGGGAAAACAGTGCAATAGTTGAGGGTTTATATTTTATTATATGCAACAGAAAATATGAGTACAATCTGGATGTCGAAAACTGGCAATCCTACAGAGAAAATACTAGCAAAAAATATTGTGAGGAAATTTTCCTCACCCCACAAGCAATCTGGCACTGAAACTGGCCTCAGAAACCCCTTTGCGAATTGCCCTGCGTCACCCTCTGCGCAGGCACAATTTATCACTCTCTGGATCTCTCTCTAAATTGCCTGTCCAACCTGCCACTGACTCTGGAAGTGTCTCTCCTGGCCTCTGTGAATTTTCTTGCCCCTGGATCTCTGAAATGACCTACCGAATCTACAAAATGAACTACCTCCTAGAGGCTACTACGCAACCCCTGCGCAGCCTCTCTGTAGCTATCTATGCCTCCCTGCAAATGACTCCCCGAAACTGGAAATCGTTCCTCCGGATACTGTCAACCTCTCTTGCCACTTTCAACTCACCCACTAGCTCAATCTCCACTATTGAATCACTCCTGCTACTGGGAATTCGAACTACTTAGGGCAATTGAGTATCTGCACTTGTGTGTTCTCCATCTACCCATTGACCTCCTCTTATAATCTCCAGTTGGGACTCCAACGGCCAAGATTAAAACTTAATCGATGGTTGAGATCATCTCCAAGTCGATCCATGTGAGTTTCTAGAGAATTCTCACCTTTCTCAATTAATTACTATTAATTAACTAGTTTTCCTAAGTTAGACTTAGGAAAAATTTAAATGATGGTCAATTAATTTAATTGAGTTATCTTTAGGTGGAATTTCCAAAAACGATTTCTGGGTTTTGGAAAAACCCTAAGTTTTAGCCTCTCTACAAAGTCTCAAGACTAGAACACCATTCGATGCTATAAAAACTAACACTTCCTCTTAGCGAGGAAGGTCTTCTAGCGCTGCACTACTACAACACCCTGTCCCTATATCATCCTCCGTTACACGTTGTTGATGTCTAATAATTGTAGCTTCCTGCCACTATCCACCAACCACTGCGTGTTGATTTGGGGTAGCATTGGATGTGCTCTAGCCACGAAATTTGGTGGAGAGGTTGGGGTACATGAGATCTCCAATACCAGAAAGGGTTTGGGCAGATTCTAAACAGTTCAGGAGATTAAAATAATTAATATTTTTAATGGAGTCCCTAAGTCTAAACTTAGGGAAAATAAATTATTAATGTGAATTAATATGAAACTATGTTAGAATGGTCCAAAAGACATGGATCAAGCCAGATCTAATCTCAGTCATTAATTAGGCACTTAATCTCGGTCGTTGATACGTCAACAGGAAAAGTATAAGAGGAGGCTTGAGGGTCACTTGGAGAACACACCAGAGTGATCAGTCATTCTATTCTCTAGAGCGGCATTTGCTAAGAGAGATAGAATTATTGATCGGGAGATGCAGCTGAGGGGCATTTGAGTACAAAGAGACAGAGAGGCAGAGATAGTGTTGGGGGAGCAGCACAGTAGCCAAGCAAAGTGACGCAGAGCCAGCCAGGGCTCACGCAAGGCCACGCAGAGGCAGTCGGGAGTTGCGTAGAGCCTCAGAAAGGCCAACGTTGTTGACGCAGAGGGCCAGAGGGTTGACGCAAGGCCTCCCAGGGCTAACGCAGACCCATCTGGGGTGACGCAGGGCTAGCGTGAGGTAGAGAGGGCTGACACAGTCCAGAGAGAGGCTGATGCTGGGGTCTCTAGGACAGATTGGTACTGAGTAGCTGCCGGAAGGATTATTCGGGGTTTTAGCCAAGAGATTTGTTAAAAACTGAGAGGTATTACTGCCAAGGAAATTATCTGTTGGGTAGGCCAGTTTCGGCACCTAGATTGTACTCTGATATTGCTTAATAAGAAAACTCTCAGATGGCTGCACCGGTTTTCCCACATTGGGTTTTTCCAGGGACATTAATCCAAAAATAATGGTGTCATATGGTGTGTTTGTTTCTGTTTCTTTTAGTTGTTGATCTATAATATGTTGAGCATGCACTAGTGTTTATTTTCAGTATTTACATTGTAAATAACTTGTTAAGAAAAATCACAAGTAGGTAGGAATAAATCAGATAAAGTGCATGGAGGGTTTCTAACTAAGTAAACTTAGAAACTTCAACATGGTATCAGAATGTGATTGCAAATCATAGGAGGACTTAAGGACATTAGCCGAGCAGAGCAATAGCAGCAGAAAACAGTTGTCCTGAGGTGACAGAAGTTGTTTCTAGCAGAGCAGCAACAAGGAAGGGTGATGTAGTGCTTACGTCATCAAGGGTGACGCAGTACCTACATCATCACAAGTAGGTAGGAATAAATCAGATAAAGTGCATGGAGGGTTTCTAACTAAGTAAACTTAGAAACTTCAACACTGCACTAACTCTGATTCATCTGACATTGACTGTAGCTTAACCATGTTGCATCTATGTTGCTGCTAACATTGCACTGTACATCATGTATTGCTGCCAACTCTGCATCTGCACTGCAACCCAACTAACACTTCCTCTCAACTATTGTTGTTGCTACTACAACTACTGCAACTTAGAAGCATCCAAAAATACTCTATCCCTACTTCTAAAACGAGTTCTCCAATATACCCGTCTGTTCTTTGAAATAGACAAACTTAGCTCTCCCTAGAGTTTTCGTGAGTATATCTGCAACTTGCTCTTCTCTGGGAACATACTGTAGCTGGACAGCTCCACGCTACACATAATCTCTGATGAAATGACATCAAATATCTATGTCTTTTGACATGTCATGAAACATTGGATTCTCAGAGAGCTTGATGCAACTCTGATTATCATAGTAGACACTGGTCGCCTCCATCCTCTGCCTAAACAAGCTCACCAGCAGCTTCTGAAGCCATATAGCTTCGCACGTAGTTGTGCTAGCTGCCATATACTCTGCCTCTGCAAAGCTCAGTGCTACTGACTTCTGCTTCTTGCTGCATCAAGAAACCATCCCTAATCCAACCCTAAAGCAGTACCTAGAGGTACTTTTCCTATCCATTGAATTGCCTGCCCAATCTGCATCTGTGAATCCACATAGTCTGACATCATCCCTTCAAGTATATTTCAACCCATACTCTATTGTGTCGTGCAAATACCTCAAAATGTGCCTCGCCGTGTCCAATGCACTCTCTTTGGCTCCACCATAAACTGATTGAGAGTATTGATCGCGAAGCAGATATCTGGCCTAGTGTTAACCAGCTACATGAGAGAACAATTGTCTATACAAGGTGGGGTCAACATCCTTGTCATCTGATGCGTCTATCTTCTTCCAGTTGATGATCATGGGCGTAGACATGCATCTATGTCCCTGCATTTTGAATCTCTTTAGAATATTTGTACCAAGGAAGATCTCCCCGTCCTTCTACGACGCTTCCAATCCTAGGAAATAGTGCATCAACCCCAAGTCCTTCATATCAAACTTTGCTGCCAGGTTCCTCTTGCAATCTTCTATGAGCCCTGATGACCCTGTCAAGAAGAGGTCATCCACATACAAAACTAGGATGAGCAGTTCATTCTCTACCATCAAGTAGTAAAGGTTGGGATTTGTGTCACTCTTGATGAATCCCATCTGCTGCAAGTAGTTGTCAATCCAATCATACCATGCCTTGGGAGCTTGCTTGAGCCCATATAGAGCTCTCTTCAGCCTGCACACATGTGTGTGCCTCTCATGTGTCTCGAATCCCTCTGGTTGTTCTATGTACACCTCTTCCTCTATCACCCTGTTCAGGAAGGTTGTCTTAACGTCCATCTAGTGAGTCTACCACCCCATCTGAGCTGCTAGGGATATAACTGACCAGATAGAAGTGTATATGGCAATTGGGGTGAAGGTCTCTTTGTAATCTATACCTTTCTTCTACACATACCCCTTTGCCACGAAGCTAACCTTGGACTTCTCCACGTTGTTGTCTGCAGCGTACTGGATCTTGTAGATCCATTGAGAACCTACAATTGACTTGTCCTCAGGCCTCGGCACCACCTCCCAAACATCGTTCGTCATGATAAAATTGTACCCTTCTACCATGGCATCTATCCACACCTAATGCTATGTGGCCTCCTGATAGTTGGAAGGTTCTTCAACTTATGCTACCAATGCTTGGTATTTGTCATGTTTACGCTCTCTCTTGTTCATCCTAGGAGCTCTAATGAACTCCTTTGCATCTCTTAATGTCTGACGAACTTCCCTGTTGATTCGACCACTAGTTTGGCCACCTCCACCAAAGTTTGGCTCCCGAAACTCTGCAGAGGATTTCAAGGTCATGAAGCCCCAAACCACCATGGCCCTTAGGTTTGCAGAGCTTGTCCCAAGCTACCAAAGCCCACTTCTTTTTCTCTTCCCCTTTTCCCCAAAGGAAATCTCGTTGAATACTCCTGATTTGTTGTATAACTCCTTTGGGAGCAGGAAGAGCTGAAAACATGAAAATGAGATAGCCTGCAGGACAACCTTTGTAAGCACAAGACACCCCGCCAAATTCAAAGACCTGTAGGTCCATTTCCTGACTTTATCTTGAAGTATATTAGTTACCAGCTCCCACACTCCCTTACACAGAGGTTTGTCAGTAAGAGGCATTCCAAGGTACTTGGAAGGTAACTGAGCCCTTTGAAACCCAAGGATTCTGGTGAGGTTCCTCTTAATAACAATGTCAATATTGAAAAAAAAACTTTTGATTTATCAAGGCTTACCACTGTACCAGCAACCAATGCAAAGTCGTTCAGGGTTTGTTTGAAAGATCTGGCTTCCTTGATTGTAGGAATGCCCTGCAGCATTGTATCATCCACAAATTGTTGATGAGTAGAGGCAGCCCCAGCCTCGTAAGTTTCAGACCCTAGATTCTTCCTTCAGCATTTGCCATTTTGATCGCTCTGCCTAGTCCTTCCATCATGAGAACAAAGAGGAAGGGGGAGAGCGGATCCCCTTGTTTGAGACCCCTAGAGGGTATAAAGGTTCTAGAGGGTGAGCCATTAAGCAGAATGGAGAAACCAGTCGTGGATACAAGGGCCATAACCCATCTTATCCAGTTGTGGTCGAAGCCATAAGCTCTTAGCACTTCCCTGATGTACGCCCAACTTAGCTTATCATAAGCTTTCGCTAGGTCCAGTTGCATGATCATACTAGCTTGCTTATTGCTCTTAAGAGAGTGTACTACCTCGTGAGCTTGTATGATGTTGTTGAGAATCTGTCTTCCTTCTACAAAACCAGTTTGCTCCTCTGAAACTAGAGTGGGAAGAAGAGGCTTGAGTCTGTTAGCAATCACTTTGGAAATAAATTTGTACACCACATTACATAAGGCTATGGGTCTGAATTTGTCCGGTGTCATAGCTTTTTCCTGCTTTGGAATCAAAGCTATGAACGAGGCATTAAGAGCTTTCAAAACAGTTTTGGATCTTCTAGAGTCTTCCACAACCTCAAGGATATCTTGTTTGATTGTTTTCCAGCAAGATTTGAAGAAATCCACATTGAACCCATCAGGGCCAAGAGCTTTCCCATTTTGCATCTCATTGATAACTTCACTAACCTCCTCTTCAGACACTGGCCTGTTAAGATTGTAGTTGTCTTCCCTGGTTACAAGCTTAGGAATGAACTTTGTGAATTTGTTAATGAACCGAGCTCTGTCGACGAGAGGCTCCTCTGCTATGCTAAGGAAGTGTTGAACTAGGACATATTCTATATCTTTGTGAGAGACGTGCTCTTTCCCTTGAGAGTCTTTAAGTTTGGAAATTATGTTGTGAGATCTGTGATCCAAGGTTGATCTATGAAAAAACTTTGTGTTTCTTTCTCCTTCTCTAATCCACTGCACCCTCGATTTCTATCTCCAGAAAATCTCCTCTTGCATGCACCGATCCTCCCATTCATTCTGAAGAGAGTCGGCCTGAGTTTTCCGTTCCTTGGTAAAACCCTCTGAGATGTTGATCTGATTAATCTCCTGGAGTTTCTGCTCAACTTCTTTTTTGGCTTTAAAAATATTACCAAACTCTTGTTTATTCCAATCTTTAAGCCTAGATTTGATGTGTTTGAGTCTCTGCTGCAACACGAACATTTTAGTGCCTTGAACGGGCCTATCTTCCGTCCACCATTTGTCAATATCGATGGTGAAATTAGGGTGAGAGAGCCAGATATTTTCAAACCTAAAAGGTCTGTTCCTCGGTGTACCCATAAAAGTAGCTTCCATCTGGACAGGTCAGTGGTCCGAGCCGCCGAAGGGAAGGATTAAAGCTGACATATCTAGGCCTGTGATAAAGAGGTCCTCTGAGATTATGAATCTGTCTAATTTAGTGGCGACTTGAGAAGCCCCTCCCCTTTTATTATTCCAAGTAAAAATGCAAATTTACTGTTTCTGCGTCCACTAGCCCCATGTTATTCATGAAGTTCTGGAAAGCAATGAAGTCCCTGCCTAGTTTTCTAGTACTGCCTTTTTTCTCTGTAAGAGATTTGATCATATTGAAATCCCCTACCAGAATCTAGGGCATATCAGGATATCTCTCCCTCAATTTCTCAAGGGAGGTGAGAAGCTTTAGTTTGTCTTCTAGTTTTTGAGGACCATAGACGTTAGTGATCATGTAGATCTCCTTATCTCCCAAAGGTTGAATCACCGTCGATAGATAATTCCTAGAAGCTTCAGCATCCAGGATTCCAAGTTTTTGAGGATCCCATAGAGTGAGAATCCCACCCGCCGAGTTATCCGCTTTAACCTCTAGATACTCATACTTGATTAACCATTTGTTGTGTAGCTCTCTGATCTTGTCCATCGAACATTTTGTTTCCTGAATAAAAACCATATCTGATTTTTCTTCTTTTATTCTACTGCTAAGATTTTTTTGTTTCCTTTTACTTTCTAGACCTCTGATGTTCCAAGTTGTAAGCTTCATTAAGAAAGGTTTGTAAAGGAGTAACTGGTAAGATCCCTCATCTTACCTGAGTTAATCATAAGCTTCCCAGATTCAGACAGTAGTTCATTCTATTTTTTCCTTCCTCTTTTCCTACCTGGGTTCTTGGAAGAAAGCATCAGTGTATCGTCCATGGTTTTCACTCCCCTATTCTCCTAGCTGTCATGGTTTCTTTTGACTCCGGAACACTTTGTTTGTGATCTCCAGAGGAAGAGCTGTTGAACCCTGTCAAACTCCGCTTTTGGCAGAGAGTTTACCCCTTTGATGATTCCCTGCTCCAGAAACTTTTCCAGATCTAAATTTTCCCTCTCTAGAATCTCCTGCAGTTCATGGTCTTTCATTCCTACCTCACTTGGGGTCATCTCGTTGTCCCTACTGAGCTCCATCATGCTCCGCAAATCCTCCATTTGTTTGTTGTTTTCTGGTATATCCTCCATATCAACATCCCTTTCCTTCTCAATGGGAATATTCTCTGCTTCCTGGTTCATCCCATTGTTCTCGACTTCTTCTAAGATCTTGAAACTATTGTGGTTCGGTTGTTCGTCTTCAGTGATTTTCTTTTGGTTCCGCTTGCCTCCTTTCCCTTTACCCCCAACCTTAGTAAACCCTTCAGGATCCTTGCCTGTAGTGACTTTCATATTTCTCTCCAGTTGTTCATTGGGCAGTCCCTATATAAGTGCCCGTGTTCATGGCACTTACAACACCTAAATGGGACATGTTCATAGTCCACCGCCTGCACCCATTCCTCGTCATACACTTCTAAAATGATTGCATCCGGAAGTGCCCCCGATAAGTCCATTTCCACACATATCTAAGCGAACGAAGTGTATTTGCCTCTTAGAGTAGCATCTGAGATCTTTATAAAATGCCCTAGTTTGTTGCCGATAGCCTTAAGAGACTCCGGCAGCCAATAATCTAAAGGGAGGGAGTAGAGTCTTATCCATACCAGCACCGAGGTGAAAGTCTCTCGTTCTGGAACAAAGTTCATTGCCCATGGTCTCATGTAAAGGCCTGTAGAAGCGTAAAAATAGGGTCCTCCCTCGAACACTCTATCTTTATCCTCTAAGCTTGTGAACACCGCCGTGAAGAAGCCCTTGGACCCAAGGTGAAGGTCAATTTTCCCCTTTGGTTTCCAGTGGTTCCTGATCCATGCTTGCAAAGCCTTCTCCGTCGGCCAGATCCCCATAAATTTACAGCTAACAGCATACTCCGCCATGTGTTCTCTATGCACCTGCAGCGCTGGGTCACTTAAAACAACTCGAGGAATGGTGGTCGACTTGGGTTTACAGGCCCAGGATGTACTCAGAGGAGCAACTTTCTGACTGCTAACCTTTGTTCTCTTCTCCTTACTAGCTTCCTCAGGATTCTCTTCCTGTCCTTGAGATCCAATGGTTTCCGATATTTCTTTATTCTTAGCCTCTGCTACTATCTCCATTGGTTTCTTGAAGCGATGCGATCCACCTCCCTTGCTTCTGTCCGCAACCACTTGACTGTAGGAGGGAGCCGAACTCCCCCCTTCGCGCCCCACCATGGTGACCAGTGACCAAACCCTAGAGCAAAACCCTAGTTTAGATTTGCAGAGCTCTCTAGAGATTACAAATGTTACTGAATTGGAAATTCTTCTTATATATGCATTTCATTGCATAGGGGGGCAGTTAATTTATCTTATTCTTCCTTTATTTATGCATTTTATTGCATAGGACTGGGGCAATATCCTCATAGCAAGGGGGTAGAGCTCAAGTTTCTTTGGCTTTTGATTTATCGCTAATATACCTTTTGTTTTTTCTTTTGCATTTTAAAATTACACAACATCAACCTCGGGCATCCAAGCCCTTTCTTCTCATGGGATTGTGAATCACAAGCCTTTTTTGGGTACATGTAACAACAAACCTTAAAGAAAGGATAGTGGAAAAGGGGAATAGATGGAATGTGTTAAGCATGGAAAGATATGGGCACATTCTCCTTATCAAGGTCCCCCAATAGTACCCCTCCCCAAGAATGGTGACACTAGATTAGGAAATTGATGATAACCACCAAGGTGAAACAAGGCAAAAGGGATAACTTCCAAGCATCGTTATTCATTGTTTGATTCAACCCATGATCCCTACTTTCACGCCAAATATATTGAACATAAACACTTAATATGAAGCAAAGGACAAAGATACCTCATGTGTGTCGAGTGTGTGTCATCATCAACAAATAAGTGAGTTAAGCATGATCTAAGAAGCATCTACAGGCTTTTGTCTATGGAGAATGTTGAATGTCATCATTGGGACCACTGTCTATGATGTGAATCATTGAAGAAAAAAATATCCTATAGCTATCCCTACAAGTGAGGGGGTAACATGAACCACTATTGGATGGTTGTCCCCTACATCAGGGGCTATGCCCATTATAAGAGGGAATAGCTACAGAGTAGGACATGCTAGGACCCTGTTAAGGAAGGTGGGAGCCATCATAAGGAATATTGAGGTTAACATAGGGCACGTTATAATGCCCATTATGGTACTTGCTCCCCATAGTGATTGTCATATTGATTAGTGCCCACTAAGAAGGACAATTCACCAAACTAATTGATAGCATAAGTGACTCTATAATGTCGACCACAACGTGAGATGCCATTGGTGTTAACATATCATGAAAACTGTGTCGAGGGGCATACAAGATGACAGTGTATAAATAGCGAAAATGGGCATCGATAAGGTCAAATCTTGTGCTTTAAGGATTGTCTCTTCTTTGTTTTACTTTTAAGGCATGGTTATCGCCTAGTCTTTGGCAATGATGGGTAGGAGTGATTTCAAAAACCAGTCCAAGAGGAGGGGGTCATTGAGTCCATTTTACACAAACTACATCATCAACACTACTCGTGGGTGAAGATTTCAACCTTGATGTGATGGCAGACTGGTAACCGAAAAAGGTTAGGAAGGCCTTGGCTAGAGACTCAAACATGGCATGGCTCCCCAGTAGATTGCTCAATATAACATTTAGCAATTGCCCCAATGGCAATACATTGAAACAATTGGAATCAAACAGCAGACTAAGATAGCGTCAACTTATTTGGGCAAGAATAATCCTGCCAACATTCACAAGGTACCCACAAAATAATCCACCCATTGAACTAATAACAACAAAAGGATCCATAAAGAAAGTTTTTTGTTCACGGGAGAACCAAATTAGTTCCAACCACATTGGGACAAAAGATAAAGTTGACCAAATATCACAATCCCATGAGCTATAATAATTGGAAAAATCATCCGACCTTAGTGCCGAGATGCCTTTTAGCTTCTTATTTCTAAAGTTGGCATCGAACCATCTGAAAACTGTGGGCCAGTTATCGAACTCCAACTGCAACACTGACATTGCAACTAGGTGGAAGAAACTCTCCGACTAGGAATTTCCATCATTGTTGTGGCAGTTAGCAATGTACAAGAGAGATACCCTAATATGGACACATTGTTGCCTGTAGGTTGTAGCCAGGAAAATGTCAATTCATAGTTTCCCTCGTCTATTGAATCAACAAGAAGTGAGTGTGACTGCATGGTAGGTACCACTATTGTGAGTCCAATTTCATTCAATGCTCTTGATTTTGCAAACCCTCCTGCATATTGAGAAATTATGAAGTCTATACATGCAATTTTTTTACTTTTCAATCTGTTATGAGCTTTAAAGATTTGGAGAAGCTTGGTGGTGGATGTTTCCCGCAGTAATTTAGTAAACATGAAGGGTTCATCTAAAAGGAAATGATTTCTAAAGAATTTCTTCTCTTAGCTGTGGAACATCTTTATTGTCTGTAAACTCTTTAGAGCTTCAATTGATTTTTTTCTTTGTGATATTCTTCTTGCTCCAGTTTAAGGACATGCTGATTTATTTTGTTGAAGTTGTTCAAAACTGTTGCTTCTAAGCTTTTAAAACCACAGATATCTAAAATGCCAATTTGAGTCACAGAATCTGGATCTTGCCCAATTAACTTGTTGATATTACCCCAATCATATAAGCATGAATACACAGACCTCGATAGAGCATCATCCAAAGGCGGGTGAAAAGATTTCGTAATGCTTCTCTCTCGCGTCATGATAATGATAATTTGGTGGTAAAACGTAGATGTCTGGTCCTTTAGGGTCGAGGAATCATGCTCTTTCCATGAAGCAAATTCAATATTCCTCGAGTATTATAGCTCGCACCATCTGCAAATATAGCTTCCTATTTTGCAAGATTTATGCAGCTAATTTAAACGATAGCATTTCAATAGGGATAAAACGAAGCTTAACATTTTTTTATAAATAAAAAATAGAAAAAGATTAACAAACAAAAAAAGTACTGTTTCTGACTTGAAAATTTGCCTGTTAAATTTGCTCATAATTGGTGGTTATAGGTTTAAAAAAACTGACCACCACTGCAGACTGCCACAACTAAAATTTAAATAATTGTTATTTAGAAATAAATACCTCGGTGGTGCGGTCTATGGGAGAGTCTTCCTTTTCCACTGAAGCACTTGGGATAAACTCCCAGCTTCTTTTATAGCTCAATCCCGGCGAAAAAGGTCTACAAATACTCTTACGACTTCTTGGAAAACGAAATTGAGGCCCGTGGCTGCACCTCAAATGTCCATACACCGAAGCTTCTGTATGAATCGCAGTAGCTTCAAAAGTTCTGAGCAATAAATTGTTAGCTATCAACTGCTTGGCCATCACCATTTCTTCCCTTTCAAAATCCCAACTCAGTGCCCACGGTTAGTAAATATGCCAACGAATCTTTACTTTGACAAAGATATATGGTATACGTGATACTTAAAAATATATATTAATATCTACGTCAACACAAGGCTGACAAAATATTTTCAAAATATTTCAGATATTGTCAGCATATACGCGGTACTAATTATATAAAAAATTTCAGAAAGAAGGATAACGTATTAAAAGTGCGTTAAAAGAAAATAATATAATAAAACTTGGCAGAATAGTTAGTGTCCCTGTTGCCTACTTAATTATTGAAATAATTTAAAAATATGAACTAAATTGTACATTTGAACAAAGGTCACAAAATAGTTATTTTTCTTTAGTTTAAATATAATTAAATTAGAATAAAGTTAACAGAGTAGTTATTTTTGTTTACTTCAAATATAATTAAATTAGAGTAAAAAACAATAAAAATATATATTTTGTTTAGTTTAAATATAATTAAATTAGCAATTGCATCAAATATTGCAAAGGATAAGTTATAAGGCATAAATTCCAAAAGAATCATGATATATAAAAAATTATTAAAAATAAAAATTAATAAAATAAAATATATATATATATATATATATATATTATATAGATAAATTGTTAAAAAAATATAATAAATATTAATGAATTTTGACTAAATACACTAATAAATTTTATAGTTTTTTAATTAATAAAATTTGAATACAAAAATTTATAGTATTTTATCATATTTATTTTTAAATTCAAATTTGAATTAACAATTATCCAAATCCATATCCATGACATCATTGAAGATAAAAATTAATAAAATAAGAAAATATATATATATTTTTTATATAGATGAATTATTAAAAAAATATAATAAATGTTAATGAATTTTGACTAAATACATTAATAAATTTTAGTAAATTTTATATTTTCTAATTAATAGAATTTGAATACAAAAATTTATGGTATTTTATCAAATTTATTTTTAAATTCAAATTTGAACTAACAACTATCCAAATCCATATCCATGAGATATGCAATTGAAAATCGAAAGTTTTATGTTATTAAATTTGATTTATCAGAACGATGTTAATGTCTATATTTAATATAATCTCTCAAGAGTCCTGGTTTTGAAAATCCTAAATATCAAATGTTCAAGCATTCTTAAAGAAAGTCCATTCTCTATTCTTACGAGAAACTCATCAAAACTCGGATATCAAATGTATTCATCAAATCCTATCAAATGTAAACATCATTCCTTCATGCTAATTTGGAGTTTATCTTCCTATCACATTATTATATCATTAGCCAAAAGCCCAAATCTTATCTCATTATCACATCATCAGCGAACGTCCAAGCGCTTTTTGATTAAATGATTAAATCATAATCTTGATGAACAAGATGGTGTTGTGTGTAGAAAGTCCTTATTTCTATTCTTCCTTAAAACTCATTAGATATTAGATGTCACCATCAATTCCTATATTTTTTAATTATAGGATTTGTATTTTGCAATGCAGAGTTATCTCTACGTATAATTAGTCTGAGTTTTTTCCTCTTTTGCTCCTCTTGATGTGTGTCATTTTGTTAACAAGAAGGTTATTTGGAACCAATGCATATTGTGGAGATGAAAGTACACATGCCTTGCCGTGGCTGCAAAAACAAAATTCGCAAAGCTCTTTCTATGCTAGAAGGTATACTGCAATATCAGGTCTCTCTAATAGATTGATTTGTTTTATTTTATTTTTATTTTCAAACATAGTCTACCATATACTGGTGAGAGTGGTGTATAAACAATCTATTGACATAATCTGCACTGACTTGTTCTAGCAGGTGTAGACACCATAGAAATTGACATGGCGATGGAGAAAGTTACAGTGAGTGGCTACGCAGAGGCGAAGAAAATTCTGAAGTGTGTGAGGAGAGCTTGCAAGAAGGCAGAGTGGCTGCGAAAACAAGATTCACAAGGCTCTTTCTAAGCTAGAAGTTATACTCCAATATCGAGTCTCTCTAATAGATTGATTTGTTTTATTTTATTTTTATTTTCAAACATAGTCTACCATATACTGGTGACAGTGGTTTATGAACAATTTATTGACATAATCTGCACTGACCTGTTCTTGCAAGTGTATACACAATAAAAATTGACATGGCAATGCAGAAAGTTACAGTGAGTGGCTACGCGGAGGCGAAGAAGATTTTGAAGTGTGTGAGGAGAACTAGCAAGAAGGCAGAGATTTGGCCTCATCCTTATAACAGCAAATACCATCCTTTCACTACCCATTACTATCATCAACACACAAACTATATGCTTGCAGGTTCCTCAACTTACAATTACCAAAAGCATGGCTACAATGGGAGTAGTCATGGCTACTGTTATCACTGATATTTCTTTTGAAGTTAAAGAAAAAATAAAAATCAAAGGTAACCACAAACCACTTTTGGAGATCAGGACCTAGCCTTCCTGATGCTCAGAGAGGGCTCTCTCTTTATATTTTAACTTTGTTTTAGTTAAGATGATTTTACGGTAGTTATTGTTTGCACTTGGGTTTTGTTTTGAATTTAGGTGGTGGGATCACTTACTTATATGAAAAGAGGTTTGCTTTTACCATTGGGCTATGGAGTCAAAAGTCAGACAAACAAGACTGGGTCAAGCTTCTAAAAGACAGTGTCTGCGGGGCAAGATAGGTGAGTTTTTACAGATCCCAAAGGTTGGCTGGTGAAGTGGCTTCTAATCGGATCCAACGAGCAATTAAGGGTTCCCTAGGCCAGATTATGGAAGGAATGAAAGAGGTCAACCGGGATGGAAGAGCAATTAAGGATTATCAAAATCGGGTATAGAGGAAAACATAAAAATGACTAACTGTAGAAAACAGAGTGTACTTAAACAAATTCTAAGTTCTATTTCAAGTTAATATATTCAAATTTAGAACACATTTAAGAATATGAAACACATAAGAAGTTAACAAAATTAAACAAATAAGATACTTCACTGCAAATAGGTCATCTCATGAATCCTGTAGCGAAATGCTTTTATTACTTGCTCCAGTCTGTTGACTTGAAAATGTTACAATCACCCTTAGGTTTTAGGATCAAAAGAACTCTACAAATGTAAAATAATCCACCCTAATACTTCGAATTATGAAGTATTTATACAAAAAGGAGTTACAAAATATCTCAAACTACATTAAGAACTAATCTAGGAAAAATAAATATCTTCATGCAAGAAGATAGAGACAGCTATTGAACTGCTACTTGTTGTCCATGTTATTTAGGTTCTGTTGGCTTTGCTCTTTGATCTTCTGCCCTTTAAGTTGGTTGGATGTTCTGTTTTACTTTAACCTTTCATCTGATACTCTTTCATCTAATACACTTTAACCTTGTTGACTTGTCAATATCCTTTTAATGTGATGTTTTACTTTTTACTGTGTATTTACTATAGTAAATCATTCAGTTTTTCCCATCTTTCCTCATCTGGTAATTGGATATTGAGCATCTTTCTGTATATTTCATCTGCCTCTGTATATTTGGCAAAAGTAGGCTTATTAATAAACAGGTGTTTTACCTCATGCTGGAGGTAAAACAAGTTTTCAAAAGTTTGATACAACACTTTGCCTATTGGTAAGCCCTTCATGGATGAAGTGATTACCTGTTCTCTGGCCACTTCCCTGATCTTCTTATTGTAATCCTCATGTGTCATTAACTTATCATTTATTACTAAGGGATTAGGTAATCCCTTTTCCTTCAAAAGTTCGAACTTAGCCATGAACCTGTCAATAGCTAGCTACATGTTTTGACACTTATCTTCTAAATTCAACATCAAATTCCTCTTAGTGAGGACTTTTCTAACTTCCAAAAATGTACCTATCATGTCAAGTATCTTAAGTTCTTGCAACTCATACTTATTCTTGGAGTTGAGGAAGTGGATGATTCTTTCTGCTTCCTCTGGCATATCTCCGAGTTCTGCTTTAACCCTTTCAATGGCTTCTGTAGCCTGCGTTATTAAATCTATTTGTTCAAAAATGACCTGAATAGATGGCCAAATATCATTAACAGAGTCAATGATATTGGCCCATAGTTGCTCTTTAGCCTTACCTATAGGTTCATTGAGTGTCAATTCTTTCTCCAAGCTTTTTATTCTTTCATTCATCCTTGTATCCTTTTGTTGTTCTTCTTTATGCATGATTTGGACAAGTCTGCAATCTGTCTCCAGGCTGGTATCTTTCTTCTTCAGTCTGTTCATCTCAATGGTCTGGATGGACATTTCTTCCATTGCTTTGACCAACCTATTTGCTTCATCACTTGTGGAGGTTGTTGTTGTTGATCCTGTTACTGATGTAGTCGGTGCAGCTGTCGGTAGTGCAGTGGCCAATGGAGCAGTGGGAGATAATAATGCTGCCAATGTAGAAGGTACAGCTGTGGTCACTGTTGGAATGACAGTTGCAGGAGCATTATCAATACTAGCTTGTTTGAGCTGAATCAAGCTATCCAACTCTTTCTCCATCTCCTTTAACTGGTCATTCAGTTGTAGCACCAAGTCCATCATTTCCTCATGATTGGTTTGGCTTTCCAAGACTTCCTTTGTCTGTGGGTGCTATAAATGAGGCAACTTGAGTTGTTTCTTAAGGGATGTTATGTTCTCATTCTTCTTTTTGATTAGTTTCTCTATGGCCTTAACATCAGTTGGGTCATGGCCCAGTTTAATAACCATGTCCTCCAAGGACTTTATCTTGGTGTCTTTAGCCTGTGAAGAGGCCCTCTCCAATTTGTATTGAGCTGTCACATTGTCCAATGAATTGTGCAGCTTGTAAGCAGCCATGGCCTTTGCTGTGAGGGTGGAGTGGATCATTTCTCTTGCCTACTTGTGAAACTCTATCTGATCAATGGGATGAACATCCCTAGCCAAGACCTCAAAATTAGTCTTCTTGTAATCTGCTGAGGTCTTTGGTTGTTGTACAGTGGGCTGGAAAAATTAGACCAACATTTTCTATCTTTAATGTCAAAGGCTGACATCAGTCTGGTCTGGTTTGGTGGTGTAAGCTTGAGGTATTTGGCATATGTTTCTACTTTCAATTTTTCAATCCTCATCTTCATCTCTTTAAATCTGTCTTTGATTTCCTTTTCCTTGTCAGATGGCCTGACAAAGGAAGAAACATCCATACTTTGTTGTCTCTCTATCATCTGTGTATTGAAGGTTGATGGCTGATGTGTTTCTTCTGATGCAGTTGTTTTTCCACTTTTCTATCCCATTGCCTCAATGTCAGTTATTTCTTCTGAAGCAATGTTCTCCTCCTGTGCAAAGATAGGATTCAACTTGGGCCTCTTGCCTGGTGTTATGGCCACAACCACCACCCTATTAAAACACACTCTGGTAGCAAATTTGAATGGGTCCTCTAGAAGTTTGATCTTTCACTTCTTCGAATGATCTGTTTTTATCTCAGGGATTTTATCTCTATGCCAAGTCAATTCTTCAATTCTTAATGTTCAAGACCCCCCTTGAATAAATCTCTGCTGCATGATTCATTCATAACCCAATCTAGCCCTTCATTCATATCCTTCATCGGAACTCTTTCAATCCTTATAAACCTTCATGGTGCCCTATGCCCACACATATAACCACCCCACTCTTTACCCCTCAAAACCTTCCATCACATCTTTATTCCTATTATAACTCTTTTATAATAGAAACGTTTTACAAAGCACGCACGACTTAACATCTCCGCACATCCTCGTTGCATACCTTTACTATATATCATTGTCACATTGATCAAGGGCAGGGCCTATCTCTCATGAATAAATGCAACGCAATCAGGCCTCCAATCGCAAATCGCAATCGCACTTTTCTAAGACCCAAATCCCAAGCTTCAAGGTTTCGCGAATGGCGGACCCACCGGGATTATCAAGCATAATACATATATTTTCGGGTCCCTTTCTCCAATCGCAGATCGGAATTGACGGAACCCAAGGTTTAAATATAAGGTACATTGCGATACACCGAACCCACCGAAACTATTAAATGCAGCATATATATTTTCGGGTCCGGCCTATCGCATATTGCAATCGGTGGAGCCTGAGGCTTATACATAAGACGCGATGCGATTAGTGGACCCGGCGATAACTATAGACCGAGGTGTATAGGATTTGAAGTCCAGCCTTATGGTCCGGCCACTGGTTTTCCCGTGTTTTCCTGTGTATTCCGATAAAATGTTATGGTCCGGGTTTTTAAAGGAAAATCC
The DNA here is from genome assembly GCA_031772625.1 of Pinus tabuliformis. Classification (NCBI taxonomy): domain Eukaryota; kingdom Viridiplantae; phylum Streptophyta; class Pinopsida; order Pinales; family Pinaceae; genus Pinus; species Pinus tabuliformis. The sequence goes on from CM062820.1 coordinate 1,724,616,473, forward strand.
CATATGGTGGACTTGCCAGAACTATTAACCGCAGCGCATATATTTTCGGGTCTGCTTCCCCCAATCACAAATCGTAATTGTCAGAGTCCAACGCTTATACATAAGGTGCGATACCATATGGCAGACCCAACGATAACTATAGATCCGATTGTATAGGATTTGAAGTCCAGCCTTATGGTCCGGCCGTGGGTTTTCTCGTGTATTCCGATAAAATGTTGTGGTCCAGGTTTTCAAAGGAAAATCCGATAGGGGTGATGTTGCATGTGATTGCCCGCTACGATGTGCGATTGCGACTCGATCGCATCACAACCTTGGTTGAACCAGGGGCTGATTCTTTCACACTCGCTCCTTTTGATTTCAATATGCCTTATCATTTTATAAAGTTTTAATGAAGGCAAGATTTGTTCTTAGGCGTTTCTATCATATGTTTCATAATCATAAAGCTAATGTTAATTATCTCTGCAGGCGAGGATTAAAAGACGCATGAGCAGATCCGAAGAGTTCATATATGCAGGTGCGCTCTATTTAAAGATCCGGCCTTAGGCGTTCTCGGTCGAGTTTTCCACACGTTGCCTGTGTATTCCGAAAGTGAAGTTGTCCTGGGTTTCATCATGAAGAGATGACACGCAGTCATTCTCCTTTCCATCAGCATCCGTTCATTCCCCCCCAGGAAGTATAACGCTCCAGCAAATGTAACCTCAACGTGTCAGCAATTACACCGACTGTTCTACGTTTGTATATTCTGATTTGTATATTGAAATGAGGAGGGAGGTGAAAAGTTAGGGGAAGACCAAGGGTCAGTTCCTTCTGCATAAGTATTACCTCCGGAGATGAGGGGAAGGACTTTTTTTTGGGCAGAACATCTTTTGATTTATTGTGCTAATAAAGAAGACTGTTTGGTCGAGAAAGAGCCCTTTTCATATTCATTTGTCTCTTCTTTCATGTGTTTAGAATCAGGATGTGGTTGTTGGCATAAATATAAATGTGATTTGTTTTTGTGCATATTGATAACAGACAATTCGTGACTAGTCTTGGTTATTCAAATATGATTTGTTACCATGGTTAATTCATGAGCGATTGTTGATTCGAGACCTTGTTAAACATCAGTTGCAAGTTTTATTTGTATGGAAAGGAATGTGTATTCTTGTATAAGTAATTAGATTGCAATTAAGATTTAATACAACCTTGTTCATCTGTGAACCAGTAATTGATTCATTAGGACTTGGAATCTATATATGATGTTTAACCTCCTTTTGTTATGCTCCTGCAGGATAGATTAGAATAGTTAGGACTAGCATAAGTAGTTAGAATTAGTGTAGATAGGATTTGATACACATAGGTTAGCTATTTCTTTTATTGATTTAATTGAAGTCTTCCTCCAAGAGGCAATCTTTTAACACCTATAACAGTTTATGGGATCCTTTAAAACCTGTCGGAACTAGCCATTCCAAATGAAAGCAGATCTAATTAGGGTCCGCAATTAGGTTAGTTCCCTTTGTTGGCACAACGAACATTCGTCGTGTCAACACTTGGCTCAAACATCTCATCAGTAGTCTCCATGGAAGAGCTGGATGCCTCATCCCTATTTCTATTAGGATTCTTCTCCTCATTTACTGGAGTTTGTATGACAAGAGGAATGTTCATTGGCCCTTGTAAATCCAGAACCTGCAGGAAAGAGCTCTGGTCAAATTGCTTTTCTAGATCAATCATTGTGTTCTCCACATCCACAACAGTGCTGTCCATATCAATCAAGGTGTTCTCCACCCACTCATCCTGGTTAGCAAATTGTTCAATGTCAGGTCTTGGGTGGTGGATGTATGCTCCCAACTTGACCCTGAGTCTAAGCTTGTCTATGACCCCCTGAGGGTCATAGTGCCAGATGAAACTGTTTCTGAATTTCATTTGTTGAAGTAACATGTCAGCCTATGGTCCAGCCTCCTTGTTGTTGCAAATGAATGGGCCCATTTGGTTTTTCACTTTGAACTGGGTTTTCTTCCTATAAGATAGGAAGTGGACCTCATCAGAGCTAATGATTTGTCTGAAGTATTCAAGATAAAATATCCTCATAGGGAGGTATTTGGGAAACTTATAGGGGGCTAGCTCACAGCCATAAATTCTGATCTCATTGTGGTTTTGGTACAATTACCAATCTCCCACCTTGTTGTTCTTGGCCAATTGCAGTACTCTCTTGATCTCTGGGCTGATCCTAGGCTGAGTCTTAGAAGTCAGCATGTTCATGACAGGGTATACAAAGGAGTCTATGAAGTCTTTGTAGGTGAATGTTGTGGAAACCTTCTAGACCAAGGGTTTTTAGTAGATGATTGATCTCTCCTTTCCCTTGGTATCCAGCTTCTGGATGCTCAAAGGGAACTTATCTGTCTGGTAATACAAGAACATATGAAACAACACTGAAGAGTATTTGAAAACTCTTTCAGTGGGCAGTCTAGTGAATTGTTCATGCATTTTGTCTGCAATGAACTGAGCATAATCAAACATGATAGCAGGAGGCTTGCCTGGAGTAAAAATGGACAAGAAGGCCAAGATGACCTCATCCACATGCTCATCTGTGGTATATCCAAGGATGCATGAGAGCATGGTTATTATGCGCCTGCCAATCTCTAAAAAGAAGGTGGCAGCATAGGGTGGAGTATCTTTAGGAGTATGGTGCTCTTCAATGATGAAATTCTGGAAAATTTGCTTGATTCTGACTAGGTCTAGTGTGATGTACAAGTCCAATAGGTTTCCAATGGACAAAGGGGTCAGATTAGGACTAGGCTGGATTTGTAGCATCTGGTTGATAGACTCTGGTGTAATAGTGAATAGAAATTCCTGGTTTGGGGCAACTATAGCCCTTTGGCTTGGGAAATAGCAGGCATTACAAAAGTGTACAATGCCTGGGAATGGGTGAACCTCTAGGAATGTGTATTTGGGTAAATTAGACTCCCAAAGGTGAATGTCATCTATATGGTTTAGGAACCTATCCTTACTCCAACATTGGATTTACAGAAGGTGGCTGGAGTAGCAATTTGGAAGTCCCTGTTTGCTAGGGCCAAATGGTCAATGTCCAGGTGAGGGGTTGATACAGGTCTGATATCCAGGGAGGTCTGGGCAGCCATCATTGTGATAAAATGTGGAAATTGGGCTTATATACCTCTAGAAGTGAAATCTGGATGTGTCTGGTTTAGAGATAGGGTATTGGCAGTTTGTGAGATAGGGGTTTTGGTATTTTAGGGGGAAATACTCTCAATTCAAAGGGAAATCAATTAAATTCAATTAATTATTTTTTGAATTCACTGTATGTTTTAAACTGAGAGGGCCGTTATGGTTCTCTGTTGAAATAATTGGAATTGTGGTTCAAGATGCAAACTAGTTTTGAATGGTGGCTGCAGAGGTTTCTGTAGCTTCAGTCGCGCACTGGAGAGCTGAACTGGGCTTCCAGAGCGTGTTCGAGAGGCAATTGGTGGTTAGAGCTGGTTGCAAAAACTCAGGTTTGTGTAGGAATGCTTAGGAAGCTTTCGTAGAGCAAACGAGCAAAAAGGGTGAAAATGGGGGTCTGCGGCCTTTTAACCGAAAGCGGTTAAAAATTGGCGCGGAAACTCGTTTAGTGAATAGTGATGGTTTTTGCTTTCGGCGGGGAGGTGATTTAGGGAGCCATCGCACCATTTTTGAGTGATGGGTGGTATTTTCCCGAGAGCACGCGACTTAACACGGTGCCGCCACGTAACCCAAGGGGGCCTAAGCAATACCGCCCATATCACGTGCTCTCGGGCTGGTAAAGGTCGGGAGATGGGTGGACGCGATATGGCTGAGGGTCGTAGGATCTGAGGGTGCAATATCCAACGGCCATCGTGTGGCGGAGTTGCACGGCGGGAGATGGGGGAGACTTTAGCGAGGCCCGGGGAAATAATTTCACTCAAGTATAATTAATTAATGGATAACATAGGGGTTAAAATTTAATGCAGGTTTATGAAGTGGGGCCAAGGTTTTGTCGGGAAAATGATATTGTAGCGGAGTTAATAAAGTAATGCAGGGGGAATAAAACTTAGGATAAAGGGTTTTATGGGTTTTTTTTTTTGGTTTTTAGGGAAATTAACAAAGGAAAAATGATTTTTTGCATGGGGAAAGGGTTTCATACTAGGGAAAAAGGGCTTTTGGGTAGGGGAATGAATTTGGAGGGTAATTTGCTAGGGAATTGTGTGAAACCAAGGGGTAGGGGTGAAAATGAAGAGAAAAGGTGTTTTCATAAGAAATGAAGGGGTAAGAGGGGAAATTAGTAAGTATGTAGTGGGGGATGAAATGGAATGAAGAGGAAGTTAACCAAATCAGCTTATGAGAATCCTTATACTTTCATAACTGCCCCTGCACACTGAAACCCATGATTAAGCATGATAGATGTGCTTATGCCTCAAATAGCTTGTATTTCTACAACCTTTCTTCTACTTACCCTTTTACTTACCCTAGCATTTTTTCTTCACTTTTTTGGGTGCATTTAAGCTAGCAGACCCTTTCTTTCCTTTTTCTTTTGAAAACTAAACTATCTACTTCTAAATTTATATCTTCCAAGGGCTCAGATTAAACTTATGAGCTCCTTTTATTTCTCTACCTATCTACTGATCTGCCAAGTTTAAACAGTTTGTCCGGATCTTTATTCTCTAACTGTAAACAGGGAATTTAAAGCATGAAGTAGTCAAGATTAAACAGTTTGACTATCATGGGTTGTGGCATGTATGACAAGCTGCACACAACCATTATTCTGGACAGTAAAGTAAAAGTAGTGGCACTTGGAGTTACACACTTTCATAATCTATTTTTGTTTGGGGTTCATATTTTTTCACTTTTTTGATCTTTTCTTATTCTTTTTGTCCTTTGATATTTCTTTTAGGACATACCCTCTTTACATTTTTTAACTTTTTAATATGGAAAACATTTGCAGAAAAGCAAAGGTATGTACAATATTACAAGACTTAATCACAGCCAATTCAAAATTATGAATCCTATTATTATAGGACCCTAACAGTGGCTCCACATGGGGATGACATTTCTTGATGAAATGTCAAGAACTCTAAAGATCAGTAGCTTTTGAATTGTCACTGTAGTTGCCTTGTGAACTGTCCTTTTGTGATTATGCTTTATTGATATTTATGATGGTGAATACTTCAAAGCTCAGGGCCTTCTCTCCGAGCTTCAACTTCAGAGGATTACCATCCAATCCAATCTACACTCTGCAATGTTATATACAATGATGCAAAGTAAAGTGAACTATTATTAGTCAGTGGAAAAATAATGCTTCAACATTCTACCATTAACAGGTCCTCCTGGTAGATCTAATCCATCTATCTCTCTCAAGAAAAAGGCATTGTTTCCCCTGTAACCATAAATGACATAAGGGCCTTGCCACAAAAAATCAAATTTTCCATGCTTGCCTTTGTCTTCTCTCCTTGAATCCCACTTAAGGACTTTATCTCCTATGTAAAAATCATCTGCTTTAGTCTTTTTATCAAAAACCTTTTTGATTTTGTCCTGGATTACTTGTGATTTTACATATACTTCTTCTCTGGTCTGTTGCAGGTGTATGGTCTGATTTATTCTTCTCTGAATATCATTTGGTTCCACTTGTAATTCCTGGATGATCTTCATCACTGGTACTCCTAAAGATGATGGAAAAACAACATCCATCCCATATACCAGCTAATAAGGTGATGTTCCAATGGATTTCTTAGTAGTCAGTCGATTTGCCCATAAGGCATTGACTAACTTCTTATTCCATGTCTTTTTGTTATCTTCCAACAATTTCTTAATGATATTTACCAGGCTTTTATTATATGACTCTACAAGTCCATTACCTTGAGGGTAATAGGCAGTGGAGTGGCCAAGGGTGATGTGGTATTTTTTACAGAAGTTTGTCATTCTCTTGGACTTAAAGGTAGCTGCATTATCAGTAATGAGCTTCTGGGGGCATCCAAATCTTGACAGGGTATTATTTTCTAGAAATGAGATTATGACAGTGTCTGTGGCTTGTCTAGAAGGAATGGCTTCTATCCATTTCGTGAAGTAGTCAGTAGCTGTCAAAATCCATTTGTGTTGAGCTGATGAGGTTGGGTGTATTTCTCCAATGAAGTCTAACCCCCATTGTTGAAATGGCATTTCAGTGGAGATTGGTGTAAGAGGCAAGGGTAAAAGTTTTCTATTCCCCTCAAATATTTGGCATTTATGACAGGAGGTCACATGTTTCTTGACATCTGCAAACAAAGTGGGTCAGTGGAAACCAGCCCTTAGGATTTTGTCAGTAGTTGTCTTCCAGTACAAGTGTCCTCCACAATCCCCTGCATGAAACTCTTACATGATTTTATTGGCTTCATTTTTCAGTAAACAATTCAAAAGAATACCACTATTGTCTTTCCAAAACAATGCATTATCTATAATACAATACTTTAATGACTTCATCTTCAAAAATCTAGCTTTAGTTCTTGTTAAACCAGGAGGAGCTTGTAAATTTTGTAATACAAATATAATATCTGCATACCAGGGTGAATCAATAAAAGGTTCACTAATCGGTGGAGTTGCCATCTCTTCCTGATCATCAAGGGAACTAATGAAGTTTATATCAAGGGCCTGATAGTTCAATTCAGCCATGAGTTTGGCTAAACCTTGGCCTTTGATAAGCTTAGTTGGCTTTATCTCTATGTCATATTCCAATATTGTGGCAATCCATTTGCCTCTTTTCCCTCCAGGCCCATCTTGTGTCAAAATGTCCTTCATTGCAAAATTTGGAACATAAGCAATAATGTGAGAATACAGAATGTATACTCTGAAGTCTTTGATGGCCTTTACTAAAGATAATGCGTGTCTTTCCATAATATTGTATTTGAGTGTGGCACCTCTTAAGGATTTACTAAAAAACACAATTGGTTGTTCATATCCTTGGTTGTTCTTTTGCAGCAAGACTGCTGCAATGGTGTGTTCTGAAGCAAAAGAAAGAATAATAAAATCCTTGTTAAAATCAGTACTTATAAGGACTCGTGTCTTGGTTAATGCTTCCTTGATGGCTTCAAAGGATTGTTTGGCCTCCACTATCCATTTAAGTGCTAAGTCCTTTCTTAGCATGTTATTTAATTCTCTAATCAATTCTGCTAGATTTGAAATTAATCTCCTAAGAAATTTTATCTTGCCTATAAATGATTGTAACTCTCTAATGTTTCTAGGATGGGTAATGGTCAAAATGGCCTCCATTCTAGCAGGATATATTCTAATCCCATATTTAGATACGATATGTCCCAACAGTTTTCCCTTTTCCAGACCAAAGAGTGTCTTTTTGGGATTTAACGAAATCCCAAATTTTCTACATTTGATACATAATTTTCTCAAGTGGTCTAGGTGTTCATTGTCAGATTTAGAGAAGACTGTGATGTCATCTTGGTATACTACTAGGAAGTCATGGATCTCCTTGGAAAAATCTATATCCATAGCTCTCTGAAATGTGGCACCTGCATTCATTAATCCAAAAGGCATCTTCAAATACATGAAGGTACCCCATGGAGTAGTAAATGCAGTTTTGGCTTGGTCCTCTGGTTGAACTAAGTTCTGGTTATACCCAGAGAATCTATCTAACAGTGAAATCCTTGATGAGCCTACTACCCTCTACAGGATATGGTCCATTTGGTAGAGGATAGTTATCCTTTAGTGAGGCTTTGTTTAAATTTATGAAATCTACACAAAGTCTAATTTCACCAGTGTTTTTCCTAGTAGTGACTAAGTTTGAAATCCAATCTGAGTATCTAATGGGGGCTATAATTTGGGCATCAAACATTCTTTTAACTTCCTTCTTTATGGATGGCATAAGAACTAAGTTTATTCTCCTAAGTTTCTATTTGAAAGGTTTATGGTCTTCTTTTAGAGGTATTTTGTGTTAGATTATGCTGGTGTCATAAGATTTTAAGTCTTCATAACTCCAGGCAAATACATCCTGGAACTCCTTAAACAGGTTGATGTATTTAACCTTTTCCTCTGGAGGTAAGGCTTTTGATATTTTAATGAGTTTTGGTTTATCCTCAGTTCCTATGTTACACTCTTCTATGTCAGCTCTCAAAGGTTCCATTTTGGGTTTCCTAGCTACATCATTAGAGTCAAACAAATCTTCTAAAGGGACTAATCCCTTAGGCAAAAAATTAATTTTTAGATTAAAAATTTCTAAATAACCATTTATTATTTCTTCAATCTCTACATTCTCTAAACTATCTATTTCTTCTCTAGTAAATTTAGTTAGTTCAGTTATATATAAAATATTTACATCAATGTTACTTTCTATATTATTGTCTACTGTACAGTCTGTATCTATCTTATAGTTCTGAAATTCACCTTCATTGTTCATGAAATCGTAAATCTAAGAATCTTGGGAGAAAATATACCAATACTTCAGGTTGTCTGGTATAACAGGCCTATGTCTAAATTTTGCAGTATAATGATGGTTGGGTTGAAATGGCAATTTACAGGTACTAGCAAAAGTGACCATATTGTGGGCCTGCATGTTTTGTTTTCTAGGAATGACAACAAAGTTTGTTTCTAGGAGGTCTTTGATCAAGTCTAGGATAGTTTCCCTATATTGACCAAGTCTGGGATTGTTTACAGAGTATTCATCATTAATCTATATAATAATCAGCTCTGAGTCTCCCATGATAGAAACTCTTTTGACTCCAAGTTTCCTAACCAATTGTAACCCTAGAATTAGGGCTTCATATTCAGCCACGTTATTGGTACACTTGAAGTTCAATTTGAAAGCATGTCCCTCAGCGTGATTATTCTCCATATTATAGATCCACACTCCTGCACCAGCCCCTAACCTATGAACAGATCCATCAAAGTCTAGATGCCATGGGGACTCATAAAAATGTTCTCACTGTTAGCTGTTTTGTATTTCAGTTCTTGAGTTGTGATTTTCTTATTGTCTGTTCTGCATTGTATAAGATAAAAAAGTCCATATTTGAATGCATGGAGTATATGGGAAAGTTTTGTGGTTTTTCATCACTACTCACCATGTATTTCATTAAGGTCTCTCTATGTAGTTTTCTTGGTTGGCCAAAAATAGATATGGTGGCATAAGACATATCTAACTGCAAGGATCCATGCAGTTTTGCTCCCCATGAGCGAGATAGCAGCATTCCATATTTGGGTGGGATGTCTGCAACTACTATGTCCATTAGATTGCTATTTGCAGGGCACTGGACAAGAGTTACACATAAGTCCTTAATCAAACCAAGGGATTTAACTTGGCTAGAGTTAAAAGGAAACAAATCCTTATACGGTCTGGTAATGTGTAGGTTCAGTCTCTCCATGATTGCCTTTGGCATCAAATTATGGGATGCCTCTAAGTCTAACATAGCATTATGCAATATTTTGTCATGAATGTTCAGGCTAATGTAGAAAGGAGGAACTCCCCCTTGCTGATGAATACCATTGGCCTCAGGGCCAAACAATAATTCATCATTCAAGTTAACAACATCCTCTCCCTCTCCTATGTTTAAAGTTTCAGTGATTTGTGACCTATAGGGTTCATTCTTTACTAGTTCGGTCAAGGGAACTGATATCTTTAATTTTGCTATTTCAGTTTTGATGTTGAAAGGTAGCTGAGGTTTGTTTGTTTGATTTAGATTTTCCTTAACATGTGCAATTTGTGTGTCCTTATTCTATTTCTCAGTACTAGGCATTTCAATCCGTGTTTCTACTGTTTTGCCTTGATTTCTCTTATTTTGATTGACTTCAGCAATTGTCTCTGTTGAGTTTCAGTGGAGGTTATATCTACAATTATAGGGGTAGAAGTCTTCGGTGTTCAATTTTATCTATTGATTATTTGAAATGGATTATTAAAATATTGATATTTTATATGGATAAGATTACTATATTTTCATCTAGATTCGTGTCATCATTAAAGTTCTAAATTTATAAATATTTTACAAAATTAAAAGTAAAAGTTAAATTTAAACATGTAAAATTTTGTTAATTTATTTGAGCAATTAAATAGATTATAGTTTTATTAATATTTTATGATAAAATATTTTACAATATAATATTATTTATTATGTAATGAATTTTGAATAAAGATTAAATTATATTTATAATGGAATGGATTTTGAGTAAGGATTAATTTAAGGTATGAGTTTAAAAGTAGAACTTCTCAACTTATAGATTCAAAAATTGACTATATATATACACATATATATAAAAGCAGTGTGTTAATTCCATATTAATTATGAAATGAATTATATATCTTCTTCCTAGATATAGTACACAATTAAAATGTTTAAAAGGTTATGAGCATGTGCTTCATTATAATAGGTCATAAATTCAAAAGTAAGTACTTTATCCTACAAAAGGTCTCATACATTAAGTTTTCTTTTCTTAAATTGAAATTATTATTAATATCAATAATGTGTATCCGGAATTCTACAACGTTTTCATTCATAATATTGGAAGACTGTAAAACCTAACGCGCGCTCTGCTCCCGCTGCCGCCTGCAAACATTAGGTCTGAACCGATCTTCGGTCGCTCGGGATGGCCCCTCCGGAGGCTTTGCCGGAGGAGGCAGCTCACCAACATACCTTCTCTGCCTTGATCAAGTCCATGCCTCCTCAGCGAGCTCGCCCTTCAGTATCAAAGTCCGTGAAAAAGCTTGATGGGTTACAGGGAGTTTCTGTACCTCCAACTTTGCCCAGAATGGTTGCTCTTGCCTTGGCAGAAAAAAGACTTATTGGACAATTTACAGGACTTTGGCCCTCTCCAAAAACAGTCCAGAGGTGGGTGGAAAGGAATTGGACAGACAAAATACAAGGAAAAATCTCTATCAGATTTTGTGGAAAGGGATATTTTACATTTCATTTTGAGACAAAGGAAGACAAGGATTTAATCTTCCGTAATGGGTCTTATTTCATGGATTCCAGAGGTTTATATTTAAAAAAATGGACTCCGGATTTTGACCTGGAGCTTGATATTCATAATGCAGTCCCTATTTGGGTCCTGCTTCCTCACCTCCCATTGCATTGCTGGGGAGACGAATCTGTGCGTGCTATTGGGAATATTGTTGGGAAATATATTGATCGGAGTGAACTGAAAGATAACATGCAGGCCTATGCCCGCATCTGTGTAGAAGTTGATTTGGGTAAAGGCTTGTCGGAAGCCATCAAGCCCAAGGTTGATGACTGGACGCACATTCAACAGCTTAACTATGAACAGATCCCCTTCAAGTGCAAGGTATGTCACGAGTACGGTCATTTTTCTAATCGTTGCACTAAACTTTCTAATATAGAAAATAATCCTCAAGAAGAGCAATGGGAAACCGTTAAAAATAAAAAGACAACCCCTAATCCTAAACCATCCCATGAAGCAGGTCCTTCCTCTCGACCTCCCCCAATTTCCCCTCCCTCTTCTCCCCCGCCTTCATTTCCTCCCCCTTCTTCCCCACAACCTCCCCTATATTCTGATCGCCAACCGGATCTCGTTACCTCTTCTCCCTCTTCCAATCCCTTTCACATCCTCTCTCTTCCTAAGGAATCCCCTCCCTTGATTCAATCTGATCCTACCTCTTCTCCCCTTCCCCAGGGCATTTCCTTTTCCCTCCCGTCTGATCCTCCCCCTCTTAGAATCACCAGAAGCAATTCCAAGGAGCATGGATCCATTCTAGACAATCAAAAGAAGCTTGGAAGAAAGTCTACCAAATAGCACAGGGATGAAAATGCGCAAAAAGACATAGCATTGGGGCTCCAGAACCCCATTGAATCATATATTCAAGGACTAATAGACAAAGACATAGCAAACAAAGACAAGGGAGGGAGAGCAACTCCTCGCACCTCTCACCTGAAATGATTAAAATCCTCTCAGGGAACAACAGGGGACTAGGGCACCCCTCCAAATCAAATGCCTTAAATAATCTTATTAACCAAGAGAAACCAACCATTGTTTTACTCCAAGAAACAAAGCAGCGATAGCCAGAGATGAACAAGATTATTTAACAGCATAAGCACTACAAATGATGTATATGTGATTCCAGAGGAGCCTCAAGAGGAATTGCTACACTTTGGCTTCAAGATGAATGGAACAGCACAGCAGAAATAGTAGAACAACATTGGGTCAAGATTGTATTGCAGAATACTATCAGTAGTCAACAAATAGTAATTTACAATGTTTATGTCCCAAATCATTACAGGGATAAAGAAGTTTGTTGGGACTCTCTCAGCAATAATATAGCAGAAGAAAACAACAACAACATCATTTTAGGAGGTGACTTAAACCTTATTTTACATGCTAATGAAAAACGTGGAGGCAGCTTCAACCCAGATCCTTTTAGAAATCAGTTGGAAAATGTTATGCAACATGGTGATCTTGTCGATATCATTCCAAAGAATTGAAAATACACATGGGGTAATCGGAGATTGGGGAGAAATAATATTATGGAAAGGCTCGACCGAATCCTGGTAAATGTATCCCTTCTCTCCACCTTTTCAGCTGTCAACGCTTCCATCCTTCCTTTTGCTGCTTCAAACCATTATCCCACTGCTTTAACCCTTGAATCTCTCTGCCCCATGGGCCCTCTCCCTTTCAAATACAGTCCTTTATGGAATGACATTGAAGCAACCTAAGTGTTGGTCCAGCAAAATTGGTGCCAACATGTCAAAGGATCCCCAAGTTTTATTTGGGAAAGAAAACTTAGAAATGTAAAGAATTCTCTCAAGAATTGGGCAAAAACCCAATATAAAGAGCCAGAAGCAAAGAAAAGAGAAGTGAAAGCCAAAATTGAAGAACTTCATTATGCACTAGAAAAGCAAGAATATTATCAGGCTGAAAAAAATCAAGAAGAAAATCTTTACAGTCAGCTATACAGTATCAGAAGAGAAGAGGAAGAAAAATGGCGAATTAAATCAAGGCAGACTTGGTTGAAGAGCGGAGACAGGAACACAGCTTTTTTCCATAAGCAAGCCACTGTTCGGAAAATTAGGAATAATATAACAACTATCACAGATAACACAGGCACTCAACACAATGATCAAACTGCCATCAAAAACGTTGCCTCAGAACATTTTAAAGAGCTGCTAACTGAATCAGGGGAGGACGAAAACTACGCTGACTTCCTACAACATTTGCCAAAAAAGATTGCAACAGAAGCAAATGAAAGGCTGACAGAGGAAATAAAAGAAGAAGAAATCAAGGAAGCAATTTGGGGCCTCCAGCCAGACAAGGCACCAGGGCCGGACGGCTTTCCTATTTGTTTTTATAGGGAGTATTGGGAAATGATCAAAAAGGACCTCATCAAATACTTTAAATGGATTCAGAGGAAAAATAAATTAGGAGGCTACACAAATTCAATACATCTGGCCCTCATTCCAAAGGAGAACCGACCTTCAAATTTCTCCCGTTTCCGGCCCATATCCTTATGTAATTATTCCTACAAAATTTTCACAAAAATTCTTGCTTCTCGTCTCAAACCTCTATTGCCTATGTTAATCTCTGAAAACCAAGGTGGCTTTATGACAAATAGGCATATTTCAGATTCTATTCTCTTAGTCCAGGAAGCCATTCACTCAAGCCATTCTAGAAATGAAAAGGGCTTCATCCTGAAATTGGACTTGGCAAACGCTTTTGACAGGGTTAAACACTCCTTTCTATTTATTTTTCTTCAAAAAATGGGCTTCTCATCATTCTTTATTGATCTCATAAGAGCCTGTATCTCTGGCCCTTGGATAGCTCCCCTTATCAATGGCAGACCCGACCCTGCCTTTCAATCTTCAAGAGGATTAAGGCAAGGTTGTCCTCTGCCCCCCTACCTTTTCCTTTTAATGGTCGAGTCCTTCAGTTGTACCCTTGACCATAAGCGGCAAACAGGCCTCATCGCTGGAATCAAATTTGAAGATGGAGTGAAAAACATCAATCACTCCCAATTTGCTGATGATACCCTGCTGATTAGAGGGTCGTCCGCAATCATAGCTCGAAGATTCAAATATTTATTAGACAAATTCATGAGATATTCAGGGGGAATGATTAATCACTTCAAAAGTTGTATTTATGGATGGAACGCCTCGACTCAAATGCTTCAAAACATAGCCAACATCTTCGGTGTTTCTTGCAAGTTAAATTGGCACCATTTCAGTGATTTGAGAATGCCAGTGAATATAGGAAATGCAAGAGTTGATGTTTGCGAAACAACTTTAGAACAAATGAAAAGAAAAGTTCAAAAGTGGGGAGCCTCTTGGCTCAACCCAGCGGGACGATTGGTACTACTCAAATCGGGCCTTTCCTCTCTTCCTCTTTACCAATTCTCCCTTGCCCAGGCTCCAGCCTCTTTTCTTCGCAAAATGGACAGTATTCTCAGGTTTTTCCTTTGGCAGGGAGGGAAAAATGAAAAGAGAAAATATAACTTGGTTGGATAGAAACAAGTAATTCAAAACCAAGAAAAAGGAGGTCTTGGAATTAGATCCCCATCTCTCACCAATTCAGCCTTTGGCGGCAAGATAGTCTGGAGGCTTATTGAAGACCAATCAGCTTGGTGGAAAAAAGTTTTGGAGGCCAAATATCTCAGCCACCCAAGGCAGCATCTGCTTACAACTGAAATACCCAACAGGAACAACACAAGGATCTGGAAACTCTGTAAAAAATCCATCTCCTTTATGGCTCAAAATGTCTCCAAGGTTCCCAAAGGCGGTAGCAAAATCAACATTGGCACTGATAAAATTATGGGGAATCAGCCAATTAACATTCTTCCAGGTATGGCTCCAATAATTCTCTTTCTTCAAAGTAAAGGAATATACAGTTTAGATCAAATTTCGCAATGGGATACAAATACCCAAGCTTGGAAGAGATGGAGCCTTCCTCCCATCCCTCAACGACTCAAAGAGAATCTTGACAACTTTCAGATACACCTCCACAACATTTCTCCTACAATAAAAAATGGCAAGGATGGATTCCGATGGGACCCCACTGGCACTAGCTACTCAATACAAGCAGGATAAAATTATCTATGCAACAGGGACTACCCGACACCAACATGGACACATTGGAAAACAATGTGGAAATCAGAAGCCATCCCTAAGGTGAAATTTTTTATGTGGACCCTCTTAAAAGAAAAAACTCTCACTGCAGAAAATCTTAAAAAAAAGGCATTGTTGGACCCTCCAGATGCCCTAATTGCCAAGAAGCGGAGGAGTCCATCCAGCACCTCTTCATTTCGTGTCCTTTTGCTTTTTCTTGTTGGAACAGTATTACCCCAATCGTTCCCTTCACCTGGAACTCTCAGCAATCCATTGGGGAAGTCCTTAACAACTGGAAAAAAAACTACCCCTGGCAATCCATGAAAAACAACATTGCCAAGAGAGTGTGGGATGCCCTCCCATTTGCCCTCTTATGGAGGATCTGGATTGCTAGGAACAACAAGATCTTTAAAGATAAAGAGACCACAATCAGGCATCTTTGCAGCAAGGCTAAAAGCCTTGCGATAGAAACCATCACTTCTAAGAGCACAAAAAAAATGGACATGACAAGTCTTTGGGTTGAAGAAAAAGATTTCATAAGGAGTCTGATAGATAAGATCAGTATCCTACCAGCAGCGAAAATCAACAGCAATCACAGTCACAACTGGAAAATCCGACTAAAGCAGGATGACTTCAACAAGTGGCTCCACACTAGCAACACCCACTCCTTGTTCTTTGACGGTGCCTCCAAATCAAATCCAGGAGCAGCGGGAGCAGGGGGAGTTATCTACAAACCCAATGGTGAGCCCTTAGTCACCTTTGAGTGGGGATTAGGGATCCTTTCAAACAACAGAGCAGAGGCTCTGGCACTCTATCAAGGAATTCTTCAACTACAAATTCATGAAATCAAGAAAGCTATGATCTTCGACGATTCTGCTATCATTATCAGTTTAATGACTAGCAAACGAAAAGCCTCCAACATATTCTTACAGCAAACCATCAGCAGATGCCAAGTCATGATCAATCAAACTCAGGATTTCCAATTTTACCATATCCTTCGGACCATCAATCGGGAAGCTGATAAACGCGCCAGCCAAGCTTGTATAAGACCAAAAGGAAATATCCTCTGTAACAACGAGGAACAATTCCAATTTCTTCCATGATTCCCATGACTTGTAAAAAAATTTCATATCTAAAGACTCACATCTTGCTCAGGGCGTACCCTGACCAAATAAAAAACAATCCCGAGGCTATCTGTTCCACGCCGCCGGAAATCCTCCCTTTTCTCCCTGCAGTCTCCTCAGATTTTTTGAATCTATGTTGCCCATGCAGAATCCGTGACCACCTATTTGCTTCAGCATCAGACTTTATTTTTTCTGAAATTTCTTATCGCTCTGCTCTCGATTCTCTGAGCCCTCTTTCCTCCCTCTTCCCTGCTCTTCAGATCCCTTGTTTGGTTTTCACTGTCTCGTCAGTTACAGCTTGCTGGAGCAGTATTTCAGCGTTTCTTCAGGACAGAGCCGAGGACCTCCAGATGGCCCGCAGCGAAGATTGTCTTCACTGTCGAGACTTGCAGGAAGAATTTGAGCAAATCAGAATGCATCAACGCCTCTTGGATGAGAAAATTGATTCCGCTACCAGGATAATCACTGCTAAAGGAACAACCGATCTAAAGGAAGAGCAGAAAAGGAATAGCCGATCTAAAGGAACAGCAGAAAAGGGATAGCAAAAAAAAACAGAACAATAGAAAATGAACAACAAAAAAGGAACAACAGGAAAAACGGAATAGCAGAAAAGAAAAACGCAGCTCCAACAAGGTCGTCAAGCTTGAAGCAAGTCGGCGCCGACGACAAACCTGAAGAGTCCACTGCTCGACAAATCAGTCACATAAGTATAGATTACATGTTTTGTAAAGTTTGTTTACTTATTTTTCAGTTTGTCCGAATCTATTCCTGTGTTAGTGCTTTTCAAGTTGAAAATGAAAGCAATTTAGCAGAATGCTCTAATGTAATCCAGTTCCAAGCTCATCTTGCGAGCTCTACTCAACCAGCAGCCGAATTTGTAAAAAAAAAAATAATGTGTATCCCATTTTAACTTATAACAAAAATCATTTTAAATACAAAATTATATATATATATTAAATAAATTATTCATTTTTTTTAAATCTCTTAAAATTATTATGTTGACACATAAACTTATATTATTATTGTATCATAAACAAAAGCCACTTGGTGGCAATTTGCCAAAAAGCAACACAAGTGACATTGTCACCACGTGACTCTTGTTATCGATAGGATTAATAGAAGACAACAATTGCAAGTAGACAAAAAAAAAAAACCTGAATGTTATGGACAAGCTATGGACCAACTATATTAGATAGCCCACCCTTTGAAAAAGGTAAAGTCTCCTCATGATGATATGGAAGGATTCATGGGAAATCTAGATTCGCATGTTGCTTAGTAAATATAATATTTTATGTGTTGAGTAAATTAACCAACATCATTTATCGGGTGAGTGACATTGTCACCACGACTCTTGTTATCGATAGGATTAATAGAAGAGGACAATTGCAAGTAGACAAAAAAATATTGAATGTTATGGACAAGCTATGGACCAACTATATTAGATGGCCCACCCTTTGAAAAGGTAAAGTTTCCTCATGATGATATGGAAGGATTCATGGGAAATCTAGATTTGCATGTTGCTTAGTAAATATAATATTTTGTGTTGAGTAAATTAACCAATATCATTTATCGGGTGTGATACGAGTTGGTAGTAAATAAAAGGTCGAATATATGTATTGAGTAAAATAAAATCGAATATATCATCAAACGTTAAAAAAGAATGCAGGGTAGATAGTTTTATTTTTATTTTTACCAGAACAACTTAATCTCAACCACTTAATAATTTGAACGTGCATGCGTGTCAAGTTATGCCAAGCGTTGGTATTAATAACTCGGCCGGAGGATGTGATTTGGGGCAGAAGTATTCACCAGTGTCAGTACCCTCAACTGGAGGATGTGTTTTGGGGCAGAAGTATTCACCAGTGTCAGTGCCCTCGGCTGGAGGATGTGTTTTAGGGCAGAATTATTCACCAGTGTTAGTGCCCTCGGCTGGAGGATGTGATTTGGGCAGAAGTATTCACCAGTGTCAGTACCCTCGGCTGGAGGATGTGATTTGGGGCAGAAGTATTCACCAGTGTCAGTACGCATGGCAGTGAAATCATTGTACTAAACACATTGCAAACTGATGATCCAGCGGCAAAAATAATGTTTGCGAAATAAGACTCAAGCCATCCCAATGAATCAAAATCGAGATAAATAGAATTTTCAAAAATTAAGAAATAAAACATTTTTTGTTTTCTAAAGTAGACTTTGCAATTTTTTGTTTTAATTTTGGTCAATAATCAAATAATTCAGAAGTCAACTCAGAACGAATGTGTTATACCCTATTGCCGCAGGGATAATAATAATAGTAAAAGTTTTGAGCTCTTGTCTATTTAACATTCTAATCAAGGGATGGCTCTACATCCTTCTCAATATCGATATAGAGGACTTGTTCTTCATATTCATTAGATGTAGCTGTTGATCCCTGAACAAGGGCAATAGTAGCAAAGTAAATAGACATAATGAAAGTGTACCTAGTGATGAGGCAGGTCAGTGTTTCTTCTCTAAGTATGAGAGTGTGGCTCCTTCATTGTCCCGCACCAACTCCTTGTTGGAGCTAACTCTTCCTGCATTACTCTGCATCTTGATGATCCTCAAGATGATCACATTCTCATCCAACAAGTTAGTGGAAGAAGTATTCAAATACTCATACAAGAAGAATTAACATGATTAAATTAAACAAGAACAACATTATAAAGAAATAACTTAACTCTTGAAAGTACTTATCTTTAACGAGAATTGTAGGAAGTTATCTACTCCCTCTTGATCTTGTCTTCCTCTTAGCCAAGAGGCACAACTTCCCATTGATCATATGCCAATGTTGTCTTCATAAAAATGCATCGTCTTAGCATAACTTGTATTCTTTCTCTGGTCCTTTCAAGCCTAGTTATAAGATAATCATTTCAACACATTATCTCCCAAGTCAAACTAGTGTTTCTAAATCTCTCATAGGTACTTAATGGCTTCTCACTAATCAAAGAAGATTTTGTTTCACACTTGGGTTTCAATGTTATAGAACTTAGGCCATGTCTAAGGCCACTTCAAGGGTTTCTCCCAAACCCTAACCTTCTCTTGTAAGAATAAAGCTTCCCTAGGGTTTCCTTCAAACCCGAAGATTATTTTAGGTCTTTGCCATCTTCATTTTTTTTCACTCTACTTGGTTCATTGGTGTCTTCCCATAGGTGATCTTAATGACTTTTTGTTCAGCCCATCTCTGATAACATGTTAATTTTTAGGGCTAAGTTGATTTCTGATGTAGATAATTGCATTTTTAAACTTTTTCAACGTATATAACATTCACCCAACAACATCGTAACAACATCAACAATTATGTAAAGAGGACAATAACATCAACAATGCAACGAAACTATAAAGGAACAACAAAATAACAACATGCACAATAGAGACACCATGATTTAGGTCAGAGAAAAAGGCAAAACCCCACAAGGGGGGGAAAACCCAACCAAATTCTTCTTTTATTAGATATTAATCAATTGTTCACCTGAAATACAAAGTACAATGAGAATGAGATGCAACAATCATATCAGGCTTCCTAGGGCCAACCCTTGTCAATTCACAACTACGTTTGTGAACTGACCTAGACAAGTTCAAGCGAGTTGTTATCATATATGATATCACATCTATCATCTATCATAAAATTATCAAGAGTCAATGCCAATCACTGTGATAGCCAATCATTGTCACCAAAAATAGAGTCATTGCCAATCATTCTCATCACAAATAGAGTCAAAAAATATTGTCATGTATCATAGGAGCAAAGAGCATGGCCACTATCATCATAGATCCCACTGTCATCATTAGTCATTGTCACATGTATCATAAGAGTCATTGTCCCATGTATCATGAGAGTCATTGTGATATGTATCATAGAAGATTATTGTGAGATCATTGTCACATAATAACATAGTCACTGTCATAATGTTCCAAAAATAAGATCATTATCAAATGTATCATAGGAGCAAGGTCATTTTCACATATGACATTGCAAGATCATTATCGTATATATCATAATTCTTTATTTTCTCAACAGTACTAACATTAGGGTTGATTCTTTATGAAGTCGAGGTTACAGATCATCTAGGCCATCCATTATCACAACCCCATTGTCTTTGACATACATTATTCCACAAGTATTAGGCATCACTATCGTAAGACTAGGTCATTGTTATGTTTAAGTGTTACTTTGTATGCATTTTATCACTATCCATATATCATTGTCCATTATGTCTGAGTAATGCTTGCCACTACAGGAAAGATTGTGAACTGCAGGGTAATACAATCTTCACAAGCCACTATTGATTAAAGTGAGCTAGGGGAATTTAACAATAAGCCAAATAGAGTAATGAGCAAACCATTAACTAACATGTGTGAACCACTATTGGAGAAGTGATGTCACTGAGCCTCAAAGGTGATGTGACGTCGCTAAGATTTAACAATGTTATTGTTCATAATGTATCAAGCCCCTTAGAACAAAGCAAGATCTATGTGCGAGTCACTGTAGTGAGAATCATGCAAAACAAACCACAGATATGATTATCAAACCATGAAATTTGATCCACAAAAATCTAGCGAGCCAAGGAAACACGAACTTCAAAGAAATGGAAGTTGAATATATGCCCAATATACCATATCATAACCTTATTATATATGCATCCCTAGGGTGAAATAAATCCTTCAAAAGAGGAACCAAGTTTAGAGACTAGGAGGGAAACATAATTCAAATTCAAATTTGCTGAATAATATTTAAATATATTTCTTTATCCATTTTAAATTATTCTTTGGGGAATTTGGGCTTCCTTTGAGGCAATATGGTTTCCCTTTTGGTAAATTCATCTCGAGGTTGCCCAAATTTCAACAATCTAGGTACCATTGGGAGGAACTCTGTAAAGCCAAAAGAAAGTCAATTTATTGTGTAATAAATGGTTGCCAAGGGCAAAAAAATTGGTCCTAGTCAAAAATTGTATTAGAAACTAACCTAGTTTATTGGCACTCACTGGCCTATATTTTGAAGGGAATCTTAGAATATATGAAAGAACTTTTTCAATGTTTTACAGAGAGGCACTGGGGAATATAAAGGGTTACATTTAGCGAATTAGTAAAGGATCACACAACCAAAATAGTTGGGTAGTGGGGCTTGAAAGCTAGTTATAAGTTTGAGAAAACAACAGTAATAAAATCCTTATGAAATGTTATTCCTAAACCTAGTTTGTGGAGCAATTTTCACCAATAAGTACATATCCCTAGATACCTTGATTGACTAGAATAAAAGAGCAAATAAAATATCATAAATGTTTCTAACCAATGGAAAGTATTAACCTTGTCCCTTTAGGGGATCTGCAAGTTTCAGCGTGGAAGGGTGGTTTGAGCTTAGAAGTTTGAGCGAGGGTGGATGTTGTAATGGGGTGTGGTGTTGACATGTTCCTTCTAGTGGAAATAGTACATTTTTTATAATAAGATAGAAGATAGAATTTGTACCAAATTGGAGATCCATGATCTACTACTATCTAGTGACAAAGGTTTGATGTCAAAGATTCAATTAGGGTTACCATAAGAGTGGAGGTTAATATGGGAAAGGATTTAGTTATCCTTGGGAAGAGCACATATTAGATTGATTAGGGGTTCCAATGAGTTGATATGGGTCTTCAATGAGTCTAGTAGGTACCTTAGTGCTAAACAATGCTACGTCTTGCTCATTTTAAACCAAGCAAAAGATAGGAGTAGCGCTGCTGGAAGTTATGGAGTACAAAAACTCCACCAAAGAGTGCTCTTAATGTGGTTGATACTCACTAGCAAGTCTTTAACATAAGAGACTCTACAATAGAGGCATGTTATGTTCGAGGCATCTATGCCTTATGTTGGAAAAACGAAGAAACAAATTATCACATCTCTATGATGCACCTTTACTAGAGAAGTCTAGTCCACGATAAGAACTTTATATAAATTATTCCAACAAAAGACACAGTGGTTGAATGTTGCAATGAATGGATAGGACAATCGATAGTGGGGGTTAAGGTAAAGGCTTTGTCTCAAGCACACTGTACATGATGGTATATGAATGCAAGTATGCAACAAGTGAGCTTATCATCCATAAGAGTGCTCTTATTTATGGTCTTAGCTTCGTTCATTTAGATTATGTTTATTTTGCATTCAAAGCCGATGTTAGCCTAATGCAAACATTAAGCTTCAAGCTTTATTTTACTTATTGATAAATTATCTAAAGAGGGTTAAAGTAGTGTCTAGTTATCTCACTTCACTAAAGAAGAACCAAACCCTCAAACTACTCACTGGCTTTTAATTTTTCCTTCTTCAAGTTTTTTTCGGAGCAACTTGTTGAAGGAAATGGAGAATCACTAAGATATATTTTTACTTGTGTATAAGTTATGTTCTATTGACTGTTTAAGTACTTAGCAGCCCCCTCCCCCCACTTGGAAACCAATATGTTTTTTAAAGATCTATAATCTCCTCTAGAGATCTTTTATGTATTTTTTATGGTTGTGCTTTTAGCACCTAAAGATTATATTTTTCCATTATCTTGAATAGAAAGTATGTTAAAATAAACTAACAAGAAGTTAGCCCCGAGGGTTAGCTCAACTGGTCAAGTCTCCATCATTAAAGCACATTTGCCATTGAGAGGTCACAAGTTAAATTCTATTGACACTTACGTAAAGCTTTTTCATTGACACTTTGGGTGGATCTGCCTAATACAAATTTTCTGTATGCATATTAATAGCCAATCTCCAAGATCTATGAACCACCTAGAGAAAAAGTAACAAATAGTTACCTTGTGAAATAGAAGTTGGTGAGCTACTTTATTTATTGATTTGTAGATATAAGTAAATTTCAATCTCAATAACTGCTAAGAACATGTCCACTAAGTATAAGGTGGAAATAAAACCAACAACCTTATAGATGCCATTTTATCAATATAAAATGGCATCTTTCACTCAGCAAGATGTAAATGGTTTATTTTATAATTTAAATAAATTATATTTTATTTTTCATAACTAACAAGATATATTAAAAAAAGTCAATTTCTAGGGATTACGAGCATATTTACAATTTATTAACTGCTTAAATCCAATTAACTGATATTGATGCAAAGTGAGAATATAAAATTTAATTATACTTAAAATTTAATTATACTCAAAATCAGTGTTCACCCACTACCTTGACACATGAAAAGAACTCCCAAAATGCATTACAATTTCCACGGCTTATCATTTGATTATTTATCACATTTCAATTATAAAAAAAAAAGACTTTAAAAACATATACAACCTATTATTTAGCTTTATCATTTGATTATTTATCACATTTCAATATAAAAAAAAATTTGCTCACGGGGCTTTGGATTGACGGTGAATGGGTGCGCTGTTAAGGCACTCCTTGTGATAGGTCACTGGTTCAATTCCCCGTGGGTACTTAGTTTAGTCTTAACCTAGAAAAAAAATATATATATATAAAAACTTTAAAAACATTTACAACATATTATTTAGCCATGTTTCGTGTTATATTGATCAGATATTGTTTTATATTATTTCAAAAAAAGACTGACACAACTCATTATTTAGATTAAACAAAAATAAACACAACCATGAAACAAAACACATGTTCGTGTGCATTTATCTCAAACGATGATAACTGGTTTTAATTGCACAACGCCTCGTCAACGCACATCGGTTAAATATAGTAAAATCGCAGGGCATACCACTTTCATTCTTTTCAATCATCGTTCAATCATCTCAAAATTTTTGGGCATTCGCTAAAATTGCTTGTAAGGTTTCTCTTTTTACATCCAAGAATAAGATATTATTGTATTAAAGTGGCCCAGTGAAGAATCCGAAAGAAACCTTGACCCTTGAATGCCCATAAACTTTACTCGCATAAGCCCTCAAAATAAGCCTAGACAGTTACATCCACTGATATAGAAAATGGAAAAAGCATCAATATTCACAACGACTAGGACCCTTGATATTCGATCAGTACAAAAAACTCAGCAAGAATCCTTCTTTGTACCTCGTATAGTTTAAAATCCACGCACATTACATTACAAACCTCGTGTGAATTAAATTTCAACATCTTCGCATGAAATATTATTGGCAACCATCACATATAACTAGATTGTCTTAGGCACCTTTATAAATTGAAAGTTATGTTGGGAAAGTTAGGTGTATTGATCATTTCATAGCAATATTTATTATCACCAAGACAACAGCTTAACGCACACGAATGCCACCTCCTAAAGAAATAATTAAAAGCGAAACTAAATATGACATCGTTCATATTTGGCTATTGGAATAAAAAAATACTCCAAGAATATGCTTTCAAAGGTTTACTGGATGCTAAAACCAAAACAAAAGTATCCAAGAACGGTGGACTTTCAACCACCAAGGAGTAAACGTTATCCGTACATCTTTTTCAAAATTCAATACAGTAACCAAAAGAAGGATTAAACTAACAAAATTAATTTGAGCAAATGATAAAATAGTAACCCTCAACTCTGTCAAAGCCTACGCTATTGCATTTGACGGATTATATGGTTTGCTTGTACAAAGAAAAAAAACGGATTCATATTGCAGTGAAGGCTTTCTTTGCAGAACCACTGCTAGAACCCGCAGGAATCACCTTCAGAACATTAAACCTTACAGTCTTGGACAAGGGCCTGACACAAGCAAATCATATAAAATGTTAACCAATAAAAACGCACAAACGAATATCGCTATTAAAAGAGTCACAGGTTTTACTGGATATTCCCATAAATAGATTTTACCTGCATTGCCCAATGATAACATGATCCCCTTCCTTGACACGGAAACAGGGTGAAATATGGGCTGGTATGTTCGAATGTCTCTTCTCATACCTGTTAAGTGTGCATACATTCAAAAATTACTGCTTAAATGGAACTGTATACAAATATAATTGCAATTCACTATAATGTGCTCTAGTTACCTCTGATATTTCTTGACAAAATGGAGATAGTCCCTACGGACAATAATTGTCCGTGTCATTTTAGCACTGTAACATGTTCCAGCTAATATACGACCTCTTATTGAAACAGTACCAGTGAATGGGCACTTCTTGTCGATGTAGGTCCCTACATAAAAACCAAGAAAACTTAGTTTACACAATCCAGTGGAGAAGACAAAAAAGTTATAACGGGCAAATACGTTTGTATTGATAAATATCGTTGAGAATGACTGCAGCAATATAAAATAACATGCACCAACCAGAAAATATTTGCCCCAATCAGTGGAAACCAAAAAAGAAAACGAAGAGGATTGCGCAACTTTCAGTTCATGTATCAGAATATAAAAACTAATCATAAGAATGGCATCTGGAATGATTGTTTGTTGGCAACAGTTGATACAGTCTGACACACACGATAAATTGATAAAACTAGGTGAAATGATAAAACTAGTCTTTTTGGTTGTCACAGGGCAAGCGTAGGGTTATCTTTGCAGTTGGTGATTTCTTGCTAAGCTCACTGCTGATAGCGAATTTAATTGTTGCTTTGGGACTGACTGACAAGGTAGTATAAGTTAGTTCTGTTGACAAACCTATGATGGAAAGAGTTACTACT
The DNA here is from genome assembly GCA_031772625.1 of Pinus tabuliformis. Classification (NCBI taxonomy): domain Eukaryota; kingdom Viridiplantae; phylum Streptophyta; class Pinopsida; order Pinales; family Pinaceae; genus Pinus; species Pinus tabuliformis. The sequence continues at coordinate 1,724,642,188 of CM062820.1, forward strand.
TTCTTTGAGAATGCTCAAAAGGCGTCTTAGAATACAAGATATATTGTAAAAAGCTTTATGGATAAGACTGGCAAATTTGTTCTGTTGGCAAACCTGGGATAGAGGGAGTTCCTACTTGCTTTAAAAATGCTCAAAAGGTGTCTTAGAACACAATATATAAGGTAAAAGCATCAGATAAGACTGTTGCATCATTACTTGTGTAATTGGAAATTGTTACTCAAAAAGCACTTTCATTCCTGGCATACTTTTTTCTAATGTAGTTCACAGCCCCCTGAGATTGGTGGCTGACGCGTCCACAGAATATTTGTACCAAGCAGATCCACCCAAAGGGATGACTTCCTGCTGGATCAACCACGGAGCCTGACCTTGAAAATGTCGAGAGAATTGAACCCATGACCTATCAATAGCAAAGGTGTTTTAATGATGGTAACCCGACCAATTGAGTTAACCCTCGAGGCCTCATTCCTGGCATACTAGCTTCACCAAAAATCTTCTTCCTAAACACGGGCTTTTCAGCTACAGGGATCTACAGAACTTCTGTTCAAAGAATTCAAAGCATCCTACCAAAAGAGTTTTTATTGTAGCAATCTGGATGATACATCATAGCTATTTATCAATCACAGCAACTACTTTCCCGATTTCAAAGACACTGTATATTCTGGTGAACAATAACGAAGAAATGTGATTCTGCATTCAATTAATGTATATGGATTGATAGTTGATATCCTGCTAAGTGATTGATGCATGTATCGGGCATGAGAATTCTGTTCCGGTCTATATTAAATTATAAAGCACTCTAGTTTCCAGGTTTAATTGTGTTTTTTTATCGTGGAGGTAATTTTTAGTCTTATATATGAAGACTTAAAATGGATTTCAAACTCAAATGTATTTCTGAGAAACAACTAAAAGGCAGTGTTAAAATGCAGAAATTATGTCTCCAAGAATTTTCTCTCATAGCGTCGTCACACATGGATTGCATAAGTTACATTTAAATTGGCAAAATTCAAGCACAGAGGCATTTAAAATGGCAGTATCCCTGTTTTTCAGAGGGTGTGGTAATTTTCAGACTTATGGGTGGCATCATGGTAATTTCCTTGCATGCAACTGCAAGTGGCAATGCAGCTTCAGTCTTGAGAGAAACACCAAGATGGTCGATTTGCACGTAGAAGACTAAGATGTCTCGAACAAGTAGTGGGTAGGACAAAAATGTCTCCAATATGTCTTTAATATAGTAACAATATGTTGTGACTAAATGATCCCAAGGAGTTCCCAATACATGTTGTCAGTACAGCAGATATGATCTCAACCATTATGAGTTCATTCAACCATACCCCCATACTTGAACAATATTTTGGGAATTCATAACAACACCATTTCCGTACCCGGTGTATGTTCTTACCCGTGCAAGGAAGTATTTTCGCATTCAAATGCATAAATTAATAGAAACAAGAATTAAATAAACAATAATATATACAAACAAAATATATCTCAATAATCAAATCCACCCAGAATTTCATCACCATACCTTGAATAGCTTCTTTGGGGGTCTTGAAGCCAAGACCAACATTTTTCCAAAACCTGTTGCCACCTTTTCCAGGTCGTTTCCCCTTCCCAGACGTCTTGGAACTGCAAAAATACAAATTAAGGATCAGGAGAAGCAAATCAAAAGATTCTAAATATGAAATAATATCAAATAATAGTGTAATCTGATTACCTGAGAAAGACTTTTGGTTGCTTTAGAAAAGCTCTCTCAGTCTATAAAAACAAATCAAGGAATTTGTGTCAGAGATGTCCCATTAATTGATAACAATGATAATACTAACAACATGTTCACTGTTCACCCATACAAGCCTCAGAATGGAATAGAATATTGAAAAAAGGCGTTTGGCTTCAACTGAAATGGCTTGTTATGGTTAACTGATATTTAGCAAATAAACCCATCTAACAATATTTCAGCATAGCCATAGAATAATAGAATGGATGATCAGAGACCCTATCTCAATATTACATATATTCCCATGCCCTGCATTAAGATTAAAAGTTTTTAACGTGAGCTTGCAAACTCCAAACCCACAAAGGAACCATGACAAAATCAAAAACTCCATTTGTTAACAATACGTAAGTCTAAACTCAAATTCCCATTGCTTAAAAGTCAACAAATCCTCAGCTGGCCGATCGGAAAACAACTGAACAGGAAGGACCAGCTTAAGGCACCAATACACTGGACTATTATGTTTTTATTATTAACAAGATGCTAATTTAGTATCATGGAAATTTTGTCTACTAATTTATGTGATTTCCAAAAGTGTCCAAATAAGGACCAACCAGGCTAATGCAAATCCTCCAAGCCAGGCTAACAAGGGACCCAAAGAGCTTTTGGTGATTCTACACCCCAGATTATGAAGGGTCTAACCAGTAGACACTTACCAAATCTGGGAAATTAATCAATGGCTTGAACCATTCCACACAACCAAACACCATACTCAACTTTGCCACAAAAGCAAATCCCTACATTAGCCCTATTTCAAGTGAACCTCGGCTGGCAGACCCAACAACTGAAGCCCTGGATCCTTGGCTTATTGCATATAGCCAAAACGAGGGGTGATGCAGAATGTTGTCCACACACAACATGACCTTCTCACTATCTAAATAGGGTGTACACAGCAGTTCAATGTGGAATAACTCGTAATTACAATGTATGCCACCATGATCGGCACAAAGGTAATACAAAACAATATCGCTGCAAATAGCTGATAGCCCTAATCCCACATTTTTCATGGGAAGGGAAACAGGCTGACTAAGATGGGTGTCCTTAAAAACTTTGATATTGTGGGCCAAACAGATGTAATAAAAACAACAGCTGCCATGTAATGCCCTCTACTACAAATTGAGGGCAAATAGCACTTATTGGCCTATCCATCCCCGTAGGCTATAGTCCTCCATAAATGGGATATTGGAAAAAAAACCAAAATACCCATTGTTGGGGAAAATTTTAGGTCAGCCGGGCAGAAAAACCCAAAACTAGAGTTTTGTGTAAGGTTCACTCAATCAATTAAAAAAGATGAAACCCCTTAGAAAATCTATAAATAGAGATGGCTTGAATTCATTTTGGAGCATCAAGAGTGGATCATCTTATTGGTTTCTTGAGCATTAGCTCTGAGGGTTTAAGACCCCAACTCTCTCTTGTCAATTTTGGTGGTGAAAGATTCCACCCTAGTTGACACTTCTCTTTCCCTCTCTGATATTGGCGCAGAAGACCTTTGAATGGAAAATGAAATTCTGGACTGGTTTTCTTTTCCTCTGCTTTCTTTGGCACAAATATTTTGGGCTGAGGCCATGAGTTCTTAGCAGGATTGGTCTCTATTTCTTGAAGCTACGAAATCCTGAGTTAACTGTTTTGATACAAAAAAAAATCCTTCAGGAAGGCAGCGAAGTTATTTTCAGGCACAGGGCCTCGGCAACAGCCGCCTGACTACAAGATACAAGGAAGAGGAAAGCACAGAAGAAGGCAGAGGAAACATCCAGCAGCTGAGGTGGGCAAGAAAAGCTGAAAGAGGAAAAAGAGAGGGAAAAAGGCAACTCCAGCATTGGCGTACAGGCTCTCTGGACTTCATAGTCAATTGCTAAAATACGTTTGATTTTCTGTGTAATTTATAATGCACTAGTTTTAGAATTAAGAATAAATGTATACTGCCTTCGATATAAAAGGCGATGAGATATTTAATAAAAAAAGACGAGAGATTTTTGGTTAATAGCTCTGTGTTCTTCCCCTATTCAACGACTTCTGCCACTTTTTCTCTGCATTTTTTATTTTTTTCAGACTGTCTGAAGGTCTGCGTTATGTTTTCATGATCTAAAATTCAGATCAATTGGTATCAGAGCAATTGATCAGGCAAAAAAAATATTTTGCCCCCCTTGACGCCATTTCTCATCTCTGGGTGCACGAAAATTATGCGTCCATGGCGAGATCCCTCCAATGTAGAATCATTTGTTCACGATTTAGCAATGGCTCTCCATGAGCGTATAACTCTACAACAGCAAAGGCACCCTCCAGGACATATGCAGCTCGATACTCGGTTTCAATTGCCAAAATTCTCAAGCCAAATGATTGGCGAGGCTGTTGATTCTTTAAAACAATTCCAGACCTGGCAGAGGACATGAAGCTTCAAATCGCCAGGCTACAGTTGGAAGGCATTGCGCAAGCTTGGTGGGATACTCAGCTTGAACATTCTGATATGGTCAGCAAACTCGGGGAGACCATAGCACCAAGCTCTCCTCCCATGCATCACTTCTTGGGAAGCTTTCTGCCCAGCTTTGAGGGCACGTTTCTATCCTCTAGGCTATCTTCATAATCTTTTGGCAAAATGGTTACAGCTCCAACAACTTCGGAACCAATCAGTGCAATCCTACATTGATGTCTTCTGCAAACTACGTATCCAGCTACATATTTCAGACCCTGAGGTACTCATTATTAAATTCAATTCTGTTTATTATGGAGTTTTTGTAGAGAAGTGGAATTGTTTGACAATCACTCCTTGGATAAAGCCTTTTTGCAGGCATTGATCGTAGAACGTAAAGTGGTTCCTTGAATCCAATCTCCTCAATCTCGTTCTGCCCCTTCCAGTGCTGGTCCTTCATCTATGTTCCCTTCCTCTTCTTCCTCCTCCAACTCCCACAATCCCACCTGGTGTACCTATCATAAAACCAACTCACATGCCACTGACGACTGCCGAGTACTTCAAAATCATCATAGCAACAAGACCCTTCTTGCAGAGATTGAGCAGATAGAGCCCCCCACTACTCCGTCAGTAGTTGCTCTCGATAATCCTACAGAAGCAGACCCCTCTATTATACTCATGCTAGCTAATCATTCTGGCACCTCTAATACTCCCCTGTTTACACATAATTGTCAAATAAAAAATGAGTTGGCTTCATTGATACTTGACAATGGGAGTCAAAAGAACCTTGTGGCTCAAGATTTAGTTGACCGCCTTAAACTCCCCACAACTCCTCATCTGGCCCCATATCAACTAGGTTGGGTACAAATGGACAGCCCTTGTCTTACAGTGTCACACTGTTGTGCAGTCACATTTGCTATTGGCCCTTTCCAGGACACGGTAATATGTGATGTTTCTCCTCTTGATTGTGCTTGATTTGTTACTTGGCATTCCTTACCAACAGACCCGCAATGCAGTATACCATGCTAAAAACCAACAGTACCATTTACAACTTGAGGGTCATACCTATGCCCTCACATCCTCTGCTATTAAATCCAAATCAACCCCCTCCCTTCCCACTACACCTCCAGTTACAAAAATCAGCTTGAACCAATGTGTTTCATTGTGTCTAGTTTGCCCTGTCCAACCAGACAATCTAACCAATCCCATTCCACAAAATATGCTTCCATTGATCCATGAATTTGTAGATGTTTTCACTCGACCTACAGGGCTGCACCCATCACGTTCTATTGAACATAAAATCGATCTTATTCCTGGTGCCTCCTTGCCGAATGCTCCCTCTTATCGCCTAGCTCCTAGTGAGGCAGCAGAAATTGAACACCAAATTGAACAATTGATGAATTCAAGGCATATTCAACCTTTTTCATCACCAATTGCTTCCCCTGCCTTTATTATTCCAAAAAAAGAAGCTTTTGAATGGCACCTAGTGACTGATTACCGGGCTCTTAATAAGCCCACTGTTAAAAACCAATGCCCTCTACCCCAAATTGAGAATTTTCTGGACCATTTACAAGGAGCTTGCTTCTTTACCAAGATGGATTTGACAGCCAGATACCATCAAGTGAGCATGCATGCAGCCGACACATGGAAGACTGCCTTCAAGACAAAGTTTGGGCTGTTCGAGTGGATGGTCATGCCTTTTGGGCTGACCAATGCCCCAGCAAATTTTATGAGACTAATCAATGATATCTTCAGGGGTTAAAATCGGCAACTAGGGCCAAATTCCACCTTGGGATAGCTCATTTGATGGAGATGAAGATTGCATTAAATTCCCTTTTTCAAGAGGACAAAATTTGATATAAAGATCATCTCATTTGGACAAGCAGAAGTGTGATTTTGAATTTATGCCCACTCATGTGCAAATTGTTCAGGTCGGCCACATCATCATGTAGGCTCAAGAAACCCAATGGATGTCTCCTCACCCACAACTAATTGTATAAATACAAGAGACCTCACACCTCATTTGGCATAATCATCACTCACACATTCTTGTCTCTTCATCTGATTGGTTCGTACAACATTGGGCAGCTTCTCTCTCTCACAAGTGTGGCAAAGGGTATGAATTTTCTGGGTAGAATTGCATAACGAAATTTCAGAGTTCTGTGACAGGTTTGACCAGCGTTGGCCAAGGGCTTGTTGACCAAGTTTGATTGTGTTTTTGGGGTCAAAAGTTTGATCTTTTAAGGCTGCATTTCTGGGAACAGAAATCGAGGAACTTTGGACAATTTGAACAATGTTGACTTCAGTGTTGACTGCAGTTTGACCACAGAAAAGTTACAGAAGTTTTCTCTCTCCTTTGACTGAGTTGTTTTGGGTTGACTTTAACCTCCTGATCAGGGCGAGTTTGACTGAGGAAGGCCCAGTTGCTTTGAGGATGATTTGTGGCTATTTTGACCAGCGTTGACTTTTTTGTTAGGGCTGAAGTTTGACTGCAGTTGACTACAGAAATTTACAGGGTTGTTTTGACTTTGAATTGGGCAAGTCAATTTGACTTTTGTACTCTCTCTCTCTGCTGAACTTTTGATATAATAATAAGAAGAATTGATCAAAGGGTTTTCCCCACATTGGGGTTTTTCCCTAGCATCCGCCAAATCTAATGTCCCCTTGTCTTGGTTTGTCTTCTGCATTTTGTTTCATGTTCTATCTACTTTTATTATCAATGTGATATTTTGATTGCTATTGGAAATTGGAAATTGTTATTGGGCTACTAAGGAACATTGAAGTAAATTGTGCTAAGCATAGAACATACCATTGTTAACTAAAATTAACATGGTATCAAAGCCCAGGTGAAGACAAAGCCCAAGCAAAAGTGAGAAAAGCAATCACTAAGGAAAGTTGTTGGACAAGAATATTGGTCTAGCTTCAATGATGACTACATCATACTTCAAATCGAAGGACAAAGCTCAAGGCCAAATCCGACAATCATGCATGGAAGATGACTTTAGATTTGACTTTGGAAGATAATGATGCTATTGACTATGTAAAGGGAAGAATGACAGAGCCTCCTTCAAATGCACTTTCTACGGCAAAAACAAAGTACAAAAAAGGTGGGGTCAAAGCGAAGAAAATTATTGTAGACTCCATTCCAAAACATTTGGTTGCCTATATTTATGATTTGGAAACATCTAAGGAGATGTATGATAAGTTAGTTGGGATGTTCAAAGTAAACAATGCAAATCAAATCCTCTTTCTCAAGAACAAGTTGAAAGACATCAAGATGGATAGAAGAGAGTCTATTTAATCCTACTTCATGAAGATTACCGAAATCAAGAATAATCTTCTATCTATTGGACAAGTTGTTGGTGACAAGGAGCTCACTCTCATTGCACTTGGAGGTCTTACAAGAGCATGGGATGTGTTTAACACCACCATCCTCAACAATGACAGGATTTCGGGTTTTGATGAATTATTGGCTAGATGCACTCAAGAAGAAATAAGGATGATGGAAAAAGATAAGCCCTCCAATGGAAATGATCCTACTGCTTTTTCCGCTCATGCTAAGAGGAAGAACAATGCTAGTCCAAGGAAACAAGGTCAAGGATTTTAAGTCCGGATTCAAAGAAGGAAGAAAAGGAGGATGTTACAATTGCAACAAATTTGGCCACTATGTTAGAGAGTGTCCTCACAAGAAGGATACTCCAAGGAATGATGACAACAACAACTACAAAGGCAATGGCAATCAAAGGAACAACAAGTTCAACAATAAAGGAAAGAGGAATGCTCCCATTGCTCGATATGAAAATGGTCGTCCTCCCAAAAGATCAAGAAATTCCAGGTATGAGGAAAGTAATGCTATAGAAAAACAAAATGAATGTTAAATTTTTATCTTATTTACGCTTTATCTATTGCCTCTCCTCCAAATACAGTGGTTGATTGATAGTGGAGCCTCAAGGCACTTCACTAGGTACAAAGAGGCCCTCTCAAATTTGGTTGAAAAGAAGACTAACTTGCAAATTATACTTGGAAATAATGCCACCTATCTCGTGAAAGGAATAAGTAATGTCACTCTTCACTTGAATCAAGGTAAAACCATTCATCTACAAGAAGTATTATATGTGCCCAATTTGAAGAAGAACCTAGTATCTATTTCTGCAATGGAAGATAAAGGCTTCAAGGTAGCATTCATTGATGGAAAGGTACTTCTTTGGCCAAAAAACCCTAAAGATGCATTTACCTTTGGATTTAGGGTTGATGGTCTTTATCAAGTTGGAGGAAGTCCTTTGGGAGCCATGTCTTGCGACCCCTCTTTTCAATCCGAATTATGGCACCGGAGATTTGCCCACCTTCATTACAAAGCCTTACCTGGGGCAAGGAAGATGGTCACAAGTATGCTCGATTTCAACATGAATCATGAAGGTGTTGGTCAAGGTTGTGCAGCTGGGAAACTTACAAGGGGACCATTCCCCTCAAGCAAAAGTCAAACTTCTAATATTCTTCAACTGGTCCATTTTGACCTATTTGGTATGTTACCCGTAACATCATTAGAAGGATGCTTATATTATGTTATCTTTGTGGATGACTTCTCTCGCAAAACATGTATCCATTTTTTGAAGAAGGATGACATGTTCAAATGGTTTCGTCCTTTCAAAGCCTTGGTGGAGAATCAAACAAGGAAGAAGATCAAAATATTGAGGACCGACAATGGAACCAAATATGAATCAAATGAATTCAATGACTTTTGCAAACAGGCTAGCATTAAGAGGGAGACAACCATTGCATACACTCCTAAGCAAAATATAGTTGCTAAAAGAAAGAATCAAATGATCATGGAATCCACCTGTGCCATGCTTCATGATCTAGGTCTATCGAAGTTCTTATGGAGAGAAGTTGCAATCACTGACGTATATGTTCAAAATATGTGTCCACATCAAGCATTAAATTTCAAGACATCTAAAGAAGTTTTCTGTTGACACCTAATCCTCTGCGATTAGGTGAATTCATGTAAATAATTAAAATAGGAATGTGGACAGTCATCAGAAGATGAACTGAACAATCACATCCTTTTGTATATAACAATAACATGCCTGATGGAATAATACGAATTAGTTTTCTGCCAAAGTGGAGTTACTCCTAGCCTGACATGGTATCAGAGCCAGCTCCTTGTTTTAGCTCTTATGCTCCTGTAACTCCTCTGTCTGCCATATCCCCTCTGTCCACGCATCTGCCTCTGCCATAACCCATCTGTCCATAACACTCTCTGGCGCACCAGCGCTGCCTCTATCCTTACATAACGCTCTCTGACATAGTATCTGTCCATAACGCTGGTCTGACATGGTATTCCAAATTGTTGGCGGAATGGTCGCTGTAGTGGGTAACTGTTTCTGGAGCGTTTGACAGAGATTATTCTCCTCCTTCACGGAGAATTCCGCAGGCTCAGTCACCTCAATCCTACCCCATCGATCAACAGCAAGTCGCATTGATCTAAAACTCAGTCATTTTATTCCAAAGGCTCAGTCATGTTTGTCTGCGGATCGATCCCCATGGCGCCGTTGTGAGATACACAAAATCAATCCCTTGGGGAATTAAACCGAGCCTGTGCGCACGAAACTCGTCGTTGAGGACCGAGGAATCAGAGGAGTTGCTCTCGATTTCATTAAAATTGTTTTTGTAAGGCTTCAAACGGGTGCTCTAACCCACAGACCTTGCCTCACCACGTGGTGGAAGTCCCCAAAGCCCCCGCCTCCACAGATCCTTTAACCTCCGCTACAATTGGAGGGTTTTCTATCGACACCGACGGGTTTTGATCAGAAGCCTCTAAAATCCGATCAGCTTGCTGTGTTGACCGGAGCCAAGTCATATTGACGACCTTGGCCTCACTGTCAGACGAAGAGGAGGACGAGTCTTCACAACGGCTCTTGCTTTTCCTCTGCTTTTCAGCTAAGTTCAGAACTGTGGTTCTGTAATGTTCCATTTTCTTTGGTCTGTTATGTAGCTCCAGAAAATGGGCCGCTGTTTCATATTGAAATTTAGTAAATGGGTTTGCTTTTGTCTTGTAAGAGTGTTGTAAATTGTGTTGTTGTAAGCAACTGAGAAAAGTACGTGCAGGAGTTTGCATTCTCTGGAGTCAATTAGAAAGGGAGCCTTTGTTTTTCAGCAGCTGAAGCGTGGGGATCCAAGCAAGAAAACAATGTTTTCAATTGCTTATTTCTGCAGCTCGTTTGGTTGGAATGCAGTGATACATTTTGAATAATTGATTTGGGCACAATATTTGATAATTGACATTTTGCAAATTGGCATCGTTGTTTTTATATGAAACAAAACAGTGTTATGAATGGAATTGAGAGTACAAATATGACTGTTCAATGCTGTGCTTTATGCTATTGGGGATATTTTTTTGGACTTAACGTTGTGCAGATGAATATGAATTAACATTTGAGTTTGTTGGCTAGTCATATCAAAAGTATTTTTTTCCCTTGAGAATAAAAGATTTGCAGCAAAAGTATTCTTTTCTATCAGCAAATTTTTTTTACATAATGCATTCAATCATATCCATGGTAGGAATAGTTCTCACTGGCAAGGAGAACTATCCTGAAGGTCCCGGATGATAAAACACACCCTCATCTTCAATGAGTTGTGGAAAGGAGTGTGTGTCGGAGAAGGAGACAATGACCCAGTACAGCCTACCTTAGACAAAGAGCTCGTCATTTGGAAAAACAAGAACAGCAAAGCCTATGCATTAATCGCAGCAACTGTAAATGAAGAGGAGAATCGCCATATTTCGTCATATTCAATTGCCTTTGAAGCCCTACAAAAGCTGAAAGAACTCTATGACTCACATTCTGACTTGAAGTAGTCCAACTCATGATTAAACTCTTCACTCTTGAACTGCAAAATAATGATCCTCTTGCTCTTGCATCTGAAGTAAAGTCTATAATGCATGATATCAAATCCACTAAGGTAGAATTGGATATTCCTCTTATTGCTTTTCTCAAGGCACTTTATCCTACTTACTCCAACTATCTTGAGTCATTGCAAGCAAATGGAAATCTTAAAGATATAACCTTTGACTCTCTTGTGAAAAAGTTTGCTGAAAGAGAGAAAGCTTTCGGAAAGAAGACAGCCCCTGAATCTTCTAAAGAGACAGTGTGTCTTGCTCATAAAGAAAAGCATCCTGCTCAAGACTCTACAAGAGGAAGAGGTGGACGAAGAGGAAGAGGAAGATATTTCAAAGGCAGGGGGGCAGACATTCTCAAGGAGAAAAGGCAGATCTGTATTGCATTCGCTGCAAAAGAAATGGATCACATGATGCTTCTACATGCAAGCTACCATGGGACAAAATTGAGTAGAAAAGAAACCAACAGAAAGGTAAAACTGATGATACAGACAAAGGTAAAGCCCCTGAATCCGCTCACTATGTTGAAGCACAATGTAACATTGGAGTAAATGAAGATTTGTTTAATGCTTCACTTGCTTTCTGGAAAAATGATTGGTTTCTTGATTCAGGAGCAACCTGTCACATGACTCATAGAAAAGATTTTTTTGAAGATTTTACTGACAATGTTGATGGAGCAGTATACTTTGCAGATCAATCAACAATCAAGCCATCAAGGCTTGGCACAATCAGGCTTAAACTGCCTGGTCTTCGAGACTTTCTTCTGGATCATGTTCTATATCTCCCACAGCTCAAAAGAAACTTGCTGTCCTTGGTCCACATCCGCCAACAAGGTCACTCCATTCATATGTTTGATGGCAAGCTTGAGGTAAGAAAAGCATCTGACCACTCACTTGTCATGAGGGGAATAGAAGAAGAAAGGCTTCTCAAACTGCAAGGAACCTCTGCTCATGCACAACATTTCTCATATATTTCTCATCATGAAGAAGGTACACTTCCATCAAGTTTATTATGGCATGCTAAATTTGGACATTTGAACTATGACAGTCTCCGCTTATTGAAGAAAAATGTTGCTAGTTTGCCTACAATTCCTAGAAAACTTAAGCAATGTGATGCTTGCATTTTAGGAAAGCATAGCAAACAGTGTTTTCATGATTCGCATTCAAGAGCACATAGGAAACTTGAACTTATTCATTCAGATTTATGTGGTCCAATGCCTGTTCCTTCTGCAAATGGAAATAAATATACCATGACATTTATTGATGACTACACCAGAATGTGTTGGGTTTATTTATTGAAGAACAAATCTGATGCTTTTCAAACATTCAAGAATTTTCATAAATGGATCGAAAATGATGCACAATCTCATATTGGGTCTATTCGCACTGATAATGGAAAAGAATATACATCAAACGAATTTGAAAACTATCTTCGACAACATGGGATCAAACATCAAACAATTGTGCCTTATAATCCCCAACAGAATGGTGTAGTTGAAAGAATGAATAGAACAATCTTGAATATGGTACGATCCATGCTTTTCTTCAAAAATGTAAAGATAATGTTTTGGGCTGATGCTGTTCTATGTGCTGCATATATAAAGAATAGATGTCCATCTAATGCTATAAGAAACAACACTCCTTATGAATTGTGGTACGGACATGTTCCTTCGGTAAAACATCTCAGGGTCTTTGGTTCCACCTGCTATGCTTTGATACTAAAGGTACATAGAAACAAACTTGGTGCTAGAAGTCGTAAGTGTATCTTCCTGGGGTATTCAAACACCTCCAAAGCATACCGCCTCTATGATGAAGTAAATAAAAAGTTTGTTGTATCTAGAGATGTAATTTTTCTTGAATCATCCAAATCTGACAATGTTGTTGAGCGGCAACTTGATCGCTTGGAGAAATTCACAAAAACAAAATCATTTCAAGAATTTAATAATCAGATTCCACATCTTGAAAGGGGGATTCCTATTCTAGATCAACATGTGGAATCCTCTTCTGAAGAACACTCTCCCCCGAATGAAACTCCAACAACGGATGACGCTTTAAGTGATGTAATTGATAGAATTGGGAGACTCAATCTTGATTCAGTCCCAACTCAATCAACAGAGCAGCCTGGACCATCTCAGAAAGGTCCCCCAAAGTGGCTGACAAAGACACTTGAAAATGTTCATCCTGATGAAATTGGAAAAACAGGAACCAGAAATTCAAACCGGCAAAATGGAGGTGATGTAGATGACTCTAATTCACCTGTTGATATGGATGTTTCTTATGATTGTGAATTGAACTTGTCTACAGATTTTGAACCAACTTCCTTCAAAGAAGTTGTTTCTCATGATGAATGGAAAGAAGCGATGCAAAAGGAGTATGATGCCCTCATAAAGAACGGCACTTGGAAGCTGGTTGATCCTCCATTTGGAACCAAACCAATTGGCTGCAAGTGGGTCTACAAGAACAAGTACAAAGCTGATGGCTCACTTGACAAGCACAAAGCTAAGCTTGTGGCAAAAGGTTTTTCACAGAAAGAAGGGGTCGATTATGAGGAGACTTTTGCCCCCACAGCAAAATGGGCCACCATCCGGACACTCTTTTGCACTAGCAGCCCATAACGGTTGGAAAGTCCATCAAATGGATGTAAAAACTGCTTTCTTGAATGGAGATCTAAAAGAGAATGTTTTTATGTCCCAGCCTGAAGGATTTGATGTGAAAGGACATGAACATAAAGTATGCAAACTTGTGAAGTCCTTGTATGGCCTCAAACAAGCACCGCGAGCCTGGTATGAAAAACTAACTGAGCATCTTCTGAAACTCAACTTCAATCATTTTGATCTTGATGATGCAACTTTATTTGTCAAGAAAGTTGGCAAAACAGTTGTATATCTTGTGGTATATGTAAATGATCTTTTAATGACAAGGAACAATGAAAACTACATTGCATCCATAAAGAAGGAATTGGGGAAAAGTTTTGAAATGACTGATTTGGGCTATGTTCATTACTATCTTGGCATTGAAGTAACCCAACATCCAAAATCCATATTTCTTTCTCAAAAGAAATACATTGGAGACTTGTTAAACAGATTTGGCATGACAGAGTGCAATCCTCTTACTACTCCAATGGAACAAAACTTAAAGCTCACATCTATTGAAGGAAAGGAATTTGAGGATGCAACAAAGTATAAACAGCTTGTAGGAAGTCTCAACTACCTAACTACTACCAGACCAGACATTTCATTTACTGTTGGAATCCTCTCCAGGTTTATGCAAAAGCCTTGTGAGGGACATTGGTCTGCTGCAAAAAGAGTTCTAAAGTACTTGAAGGGAACTCAAGACTTTAGAATCAAGTACACACAAGTGGATGACTTCAGTTTGATCGGATACTCTAATTCAGACTTCGATGGAGACAAAGAAACTGGGGTATCAACTTCAGGTTATGCTATGAGTCTTGGATCAGGAGCTGTCTCTTGGAGATCACGCAAACAATCAGTTCCAGCAGATTCCACAACAGAAGCAGAATACGTGGCAGCAGCTGAAGCAACAAAAGAAATTGTGTGGCTCAGGAAAATTCTTGAAGATTTGCAAGTAAAACAAGTACAATCAACTCCACTCATGATTGACAACACCTCTGCAATAAAGTTGGCCAAGAACCCAAAGTTCCATGATCGAACAAAGCACATCAATACTAAATATCATCTGATCCAACATCATGTTGAGGCCAAAACAATCCATCTCCGTCATTGTTCCACAAATGAGCAAATTGCAGACATCTTCACCAAAGCGCTTGGAAGAGAAAAGCTTGAAAGATTCAGAACGATGCTTGGACTCACCAACATCCCTTCAGACTAAGGGGGGAATGTTGACACCTAATCCTCTGTGATTGGGTGAATTCATGTAAATAATTAAAATAGGAATGTGGACAGTCATCAGAAGATGAACTGAACAGTCACATCCTTTTGTATATAACAATAACATACCTGATGGAATAATACGAATTAGTTTTCTGCCAAAGTGGAGTTACTCCTGGCTTGACATTTTCACTGGTAAGAAACCTAATGTTTCTCATTTTAGAATATTTGGTTGTCCCATATATTTCTTGTGCTTAAAGAGAAGAGAAACGGGTTGAGAGCATGCGAGAAGAAAGTAACATTTGTGGGCTACAGTGAAAACTCAAAGGCATATAAAATCTATGTGCCTGGTCAATAAGATGTGGAAGTAAGTCATGATGTTACATTCAATGAAGACACTGCTCTTGGGAAAGCCAAAGACCTACCCATTCCAAGAAAAGAGAATGATAATGCTACATGAAAGCAAGATGAACCTTCGTCCAATGACCCTATGCCCAATGTTGAAGCCCTGATGGATCCCATTGATGCACCTCCTAGTGATCCCTCTAACTCAAGGAAAAGACCTTTGTGGCTCAAAGACACTCTTGAAGAATCTGAAAAGCATATTGCTCCAAGAGTGACATTTCGTGAAAATAAGAAGCCCAATAGGTATCAATGGTACCTTGTTGCTATGAGTACTATTGTTCAATCTGAGCCTTGTACGTTCGAAGAAGCCATGAAACACCAAGTATGGAATGATGCAATGAATGAGGAGTACGGATCCATCATGAAGAATGTTGTCTAAGATGTGGTTCCTAGACCCAAGGTCAAGCCTATGGTCACTTCTAAATGGCTTTACAAAATCAAACATAGTGTTGATAGGAGTGCTGAAAAATACAAGGCCATATTCGGTGCTTGAGGCTTCTCTCAAAAGGAAGGAGTGGACTATGATGAGATATTTGCACCAGTTGCCCGATATACCACTATTCGATTATTACTCTTACTGCCTCTCAAGGATGGAGCTTACACCAAATGGATGTGAATATTGCTTTCTTGCATTGCTCACTTAAGGAGGAAGTCTACTTAGAACAACCTGAGGGGTTCGAAGTAAAGGATCAAAGGACACACATATGCAGATTGAAGAAATACCTCTATGGGTCGAAGCAAGCCCCAGGGCCTGGTATGAGAGGATTGATAGCTATCTTATGAAGTTGGGATTTACAGGGAGCGAAGCTGACCCTAACCTATATTTCAAGGTTGAAAATGGCATGCCTTTCATTCTGGTCCTTTATCTCGATGATCTCTTTCTGGCAGGTGCAAACCCTCTCATTTATCATTGCAAGAGGTAGTTGGCTTCCGAATTCGAGATGAAGGACTTAGGATTGATGCACTACTTCCTAGGCCTGGAATTCTAGCTAAAACAAGATGAGATTTTCCTTTCTCAAGGAAAATACATTGTGAAGCTACTCGAGAGATGCGGGATGGTGGATTGCAAGTTTGTGCCTACTCCGATGGAACTCAACTTCAAGAAGCTATGTGGAAGTGTTGTTGGGCCCGAATTGGCAAATCCTTCTGAATATAGACAACTTGTGGGGACCCTGATGTTCTTGGTAAACTCTCGTCCTGACATATGCTTCGTTGTGAACACATTGAGTCAATTTATGGTCAAGCCTCATCACATACATTGGATTGTTGTTAAGAATCTCTTGAGATATCTCCAGGGCACAATCTATTATGGACTGAGATACACTGTCGGGAATTTGAGAATGCATTGATATACAAAAGTTGACTAGGCTGGCAGTGTCGTGGATCATAAGAGGACGTTTGGATGTTGCTTCTCAATAGGGTCTGCTTCAATTTCTTGGATGAGCATGAAGCAGAAATCGGTTGCACTAAGCATCCTCGAGGCTGAATACATTGCAGTTAGTATGGCCAGTTGTGACGTTGTTTGGTTGAGGAAGCTCTTCAGTGAGCTATTTGAGCACGTGCTAGACACCACTGTGATCTCCTACAACAACCAAAGTGGGATTCGTCTTTCAGAGAATCCCGTGTTCCAAGCACATTGATATCATGTACCACTTTATCTGGGATATGGTACAACAGGGAGCAATAAGGCTCCAACACATCAGGATTGATGAGCAGGTCACATATATCCTCACGAAGCCTTTAGGGAAGGTCAAATTCTTAACCTTCAGAGAGAAACTTGGAGTTATGGAAATACCATCCCATGAGGGTCCTGCTTGAGTTGGACACTGAGCTCTGGGAGCTCCTATGGGCTTGGGGTACTTCTTGGAGCTATGAGGGACCATAGGGTGAGTGGATCACCTTCCCCTATAGGGTGCGTTGTGTATAGGGTGAGTGGTTCACCTTCCCCTATATGGTGTGTTGTGTACAGGGTGAGTGGTTCACCTTCCCCTACTAGACACATGTGTGTAGGGTAAGTGTTTCGCCTTGCCCTATAATTAACGTATACATAGGATGAGTGGTTCACCCTCTTTTGTTGATGCCCCAGCATACATCTTACCCATGTAGTTCGGAACTCATTGGAAGTACCTCTCATCTGGCCAATGAGTTGGGAAACATGGATAGGGACCATAGCACTACCAATGGACGCATCATGTACAGTCGTACTCCCTATGTCTAGGATGCATGTTGTTCAACAACTTGATTTGGGTACCTCTGGACTGGCTTTTGTCAGTGGAGAGTGGTAAGGCCTTGTGACTCACTCTCGATCAATTCTTCTTCATTATTACTTCATGGTTCAAGAGAGAAAAGATGAGATGAAAGAGATGACACATGACGACAGGATGGCATGATGATCGATGACAACAAATGGATTGGCAGGTCGAATTCTCCCTAGTTGATAGGGTGTGTTAAAATTGGCAAGTAGGGCCAAATTCCACCTTTGGACAGCTCATTTGATAGAGATGATGATTGCATTAAATTCCTCTTTTCGAGAGGACCAAAATTGATATAAAGATCATCTCATTTGGACAAGCAGAAGTGTGATTTTGAATTTATGCCCACTCATGTGCAAATTGTTCAGGTCGGCCACATCATCATGTAGGCTCAAGAAGCCCAATGGATGTCTCCTCACCCATAACGAATTGTATAAATACAACAGACCTCACACCTCATTTGGCATCATCATCACTCATGCATTCTTCTCTCTCTTCATCTAATTGGTTCGTACAACATTGGGCAACTTCTCCCTCTCACACATGTGGCAAGGAGGACGAGTTTTCTGGGCAAAATTGCAAACCAAAATTTAGAATTCTGTGACAAATTTGACTGCTTGTTGACCAAGTTTGATTGCATTCTTGGGGTCAAAAGTTTGATCTTTTAAGGCTGCATTTCTAGGAATAGAAATCGAGGAATTTTGGACAATTTGACCAACATTGACTTCAGTGTCGACTGCAGTTTGACCGCAAAAAAGTTACAAAAGTTTTCTCTCTCCTTTGACCGAGTTGTTTTGGGTTGACTTTAACCTCCTGATCAAACCGAGTTTCACTGAGGAAGGCCCCATTGCTTTGAGGATGATTTGTGGCTATTTTGACGAGTGTTGACATTTTTGTTAGGGCTGAAGTTTGACTGCAGTTGACTATAGAAATTTAGAGGGTTGTTTTGACTTTGAATTGGGCAAGTCAATTTGACTTTTGTACTCCCTCTCTCTGCTAAACTTTTGATATAATAATAAGAAAAATTGATCAAAGGGTTTTCCCCACATTGGGGTTTTTCCCTGGCATCCGCCAAATCTAGTGTCCTCTTGTCTTGGTTTGTCTTCTACATTTTGTTTCATGTTCTATTTACTTTTATTATCAATGTGATTATTTTGATTGCTATTGGAAATTGGAAATTATTATTGGGCTACTAAGGAACATTGAAGTAAATTATGCTAAGCATAGAACATACCATTGTTAACTAAAATTAACATCAGGGCATACTTGAGCAAGTTTGTGGTTATTTATCTTGATGACATTTTGATTTTCAATAAATATTGGGCGGAACACATGCAACACATTCATAGCATTCTAGAGCTCCTTCGAGCACATCAACTTCAAGTCAAAGAAAAGAAATAATACTTTGGACAAACATCAGTGCAATATTTAGGCTTCATCATTGATTCAACGAGAGTTCGCTCGTATCCATCACGAGTGCAAGCTTTGGCACACTGGCCTGCACCTTCCAATGCTCATGATCTAAAAAGCTTCATGGGAGGTATTAACTTTTACCGGAAATTTGTAGCTCATTTTTCTCAACTCGCCTGTCCATTACATCAGCTCTACAACCAACCACAATATCTTTGGGATAATGAAGCAGAGTGGCATTTTTCTAAACTCATACATGCTTTATGCTCAACACATGTTTTACGGTTACCAAACTTGAATCAACCCTTTAAGGTCGAAATTAATGCAACTCAGTGTGCTATTGGAGTTGTTCTTAAACAAGGAGGTCACCCCATGGCTTATCATTCTGAAACACTTGAAGAGGCTAAACTTGTGTATAGCACTTGTGAAAAAGAATTTTAAAGCCTTGTCCAAGCATTGGAGCAATGGCATCATTATATTTTGGGCAAAGAGACAATTCTTCAATTCTTCATATAGACCATCACCCTCTCATCTTTATCAATTCACAAAAAAGATTCAAGAACAATGCGATTTGAAGTGGGTTGTTTACATTCAGCAATTTCATCTGGTAATTAAATATAAGGGTCAAATCAACAAAGTGGTTGATTTGTTAAGCAGTCCCCCTACTCAAGTGTTGCATGTGCTAGAGGTGTGGTGTGCAACGTATGATGCTTGGAAAGAAATGTATGCTACAAATCTTGCATTTGGAGAGATATGGACAGTTTTGCAGCAACCTACCATTATCACTCAAACAGCATTTCTTGATTATACCATTAGACATGGATGGTTATACAAACTCAGACAACTTTGTGTGCCACAATGTGATGATAGTCTCTTGCTGATCCGAGAAGCACGTGCCTCTTCATGTGGAGAGCATTTTGGCACCTCAAAAACCATTCTTAATCTACAACACCACTTCTATTGGCCTGCCTTGCACAAGCAAGTGGAAAAGTTTATACAAGCATGTACACTTTGTTCCCAAAGCAAGCCTTCAAACCGTAGACATGGTATCTATCAACCACTACCTGTGCTATCCCAACCTTGGGAATTTATTTCTATGGATTTTTTGAGTGGTATTTCTACTACATTCTAAAAACATGATGCTATATGGGGAGTGGTTTGTCGCTTCTCTAAAATGGCTATATTGATTCCTTGCCATAAGACTACTTTTGTTGCTCAAACAACAAATCTATTTTTCCAGCATGTTTGGCCACACTTTTGCTTGTCCAAAAGCATTATTTCTAATCAAGACACTCGTTTTCTGAGCACATTTTGGCGTACTTTATGGTATTTGTTGGGTTGCCAACTTCAATTCTCTACAGCCTTCCACCCACAAACTGATGACCAAATAGAAGTTATTAATCGTACATTGGTGCACTCCCTTTTTCTAAGAATAAACAATGGGATCCATATTTGCATATCATCCAGCAAAGCTACAACAGAGCTACACATTCTTCCACTAGATTTTCAACATTTGAAGTTTGTTTTGGGTTTCAGCCAAGATCGCCCTATGAGATGCCACTTACTATCATGCTCTCAAGATCTGCACATCAGCAACAAGAATAGCGATCAACTTAGCAATTTATCCAGTCTCTCTCTCAGCAACATCAACAAATAATTGTTGCATTACAAGCTGCCCAAGGATGTGCTAAACAAAAGCATGATAGGCACAGGCAGCCAATGTTCTTTCAACTAAGAGACTGTGTATGAGTGTTGTTAGACAAGCAACGTTTCAAAGGACAGGACCATAAACTGCATCTCTGAGATATGGTTCATATACATTTCTGGAACGCATTGGAAAAAATGCATATCGTTTGGATTTGCCTCCCCAGCTAAGCATGCACGATGTTATGAATGTTTACAATCTAATGTTGAAAAGTGTAACTAGGTTCGATCTTCTTAATGACGTGTAATTGTGATTTTATGTAATTGATGTAAAGAAGAGAAATAAAATTATTTTGGTAATGCTTGTCTCATGGGTTTCATGAGCAAGGAATTTTACTTTTAGTATTGCCCCCATTATGAGCCCCTAGGATTGGTCATAAAGTCAAAAAGAGTTAATGTCATGTATGAAGAACCCTTCTTGGGTATGTTACATTTGTATAAGAGTCAATGAAAGTGTCAAAAAGCCCTCCAAGATAACCACAAGCCACCTCCTTCAAGTTGGCTTCAAAAGAATAATGAAATCTCTCAAAAGGATATGTCAGCTCATCCTCAATTCATGTCGACTCATTATGGAGGCTCCAACGACTATAAATAGGCAGCTACGCCTCATTTCAAATGCATAATTTCAGTCAAGGTCAAGGAGAGTGAAGATCACTTAGAAGAAGCCTAATCATCAGCAAAGAGTGAAGAAAGAAGAGCGAAGTCTTTAGGGTTGATCTCCCCTCACACATGCAAAGGAGAGGGCTATTATTACTGCAAAAAAGGACGAACTCTATCTTGTTGCAATATAAGTTGATTAAAGAAATATATAAGTCGGTCCATCTAGCTGAGTTGGAGGAGAAGGCCATTTTATCCACCATATAACTCATTGCAACTAGGGTTTCCAAGGAGACTGAAAAAGTTGCAGGTCTAAAGCAGAGAGGGAAGTCGAAGTTAGTGAGAAGCCGAGAAGGAGGAAAGAGCAGAAGGTTGACTATAGTTGACTAAGGATCTCATCAAGGAAGTTTTGTGTCTTGGTATTGGAGAGGCAAATAGGTCAAGGGTCTTGGTTTTGGTCTTGGTATTCGTCAATTGAAGTCTATATAAAAAGAAAAATGTGTTCGGGTTTTCCTCTCAAGTGGGAGGGGTTTTGGCAACCGATAGCCTATATTTTGTGCCTCTTGTCTCTTTATGGTTTATGCATTGGCAATTGTTTGATGAAGAATAACACTATACTAATATAAATAAAAGAAGATCCTATCTAAGAAGTAAAAAGCATTCACAAGCAGTTATTAATAAAAGAGAAATCACTTAACCTTGATGCCCTAGATTTCTCAACATGGTATCAAAGCTAAGGCAACAAAGTCAAGGAAGGGCATCTTATCAAGGGACACTCAAGGATCAAATCTCGAGGAAGGCATCAAAGCAAAGATTATCTTGAAGTCAAGATCTACAAAGGAAGCATCTTAACCCTAGATCAAAGAAGAAGTCTACAAAGAAGTTTTGGAACCCTCAAACCATCTCAAGAGACCTCAAAGACACTAATCAAGTTAAAGGACTTTTACATCAAGCAAGACCAAGAACGTTGTTATCAAGATTCTAAGGCGATCTCTCTCTCGTTGAAGTAAGGTCGATACCATTGAAGACATCATCAAGAAGTCATCATTGATCTTCATCAACAAAGACTCCATAATCAAAGGATCGAAAAGGATCTCCCTCTTTGTGGGATCAAGGATCATTATTGGAGAAAACAATGTTCATCAAGGAGAAGTTTTCTATTCTCTATATCATCATCAACATCAAGAAAGCAACAAGGAGAAGGAGCATCCTAACAAGCATATTCATGTCCACATCTGAATCTGTCAAAATGTCTTTTTGCAAGGAAAGAAACAAATTGGTTGGGGTTTCAAACTATTTTGCATGGAAGAAAAGGACAGATTTGAATCTCATTGAAAATGAGGTTATGGTACATGTCAAAAGGATTTATCGCTAAACCAGCGAAAGGAAGATGTTCAAGCTCCTGCAAAATACATGAAAGGGGAAGTTAGGGCTCAAAGGATTCTCATAGAATCCATCAAGGATCCCCTCATACCATACATATCAAAACTCGAAACTTCAAAAGAAATCTATGACAAACTGGTAGAGTTGTATTCCGTAAGCACTGCTAGAGAAGTCATCTCGTTAAGACAAGAACTCTACAAGCTGAAGATGTCAAGGGAAGATGGAATAGCCTCATACTTTATGAGGATATCTAAGATCTAGGATCAACTTCAAGATCTAGGAGAAGTCATGTCTGGTAGAGAAATGACTACAATTGTGCTAAATGCATTACCGAAGGAGTGGGGTAACTTTACTTCAAGTATTTATGGGACAAAAGAAACTACTCCATTCCAGGATCAATGGTCATTGTGCAAGATTGAAGAATCTGGACTAAAAGAAAAATCTGGTGTGGGAGCAGGTGAGCAAATCAAGCTTATGCTACAATGACAAGAAGAAAGGGAAAAATTTGAAAGTTTGGTCCTGGGAAAAGGAAAAGGAGCATGACTAAGATTCAATGCTATGGGTGTCAAGAATATGGGAACTACAATAGAGATTGTCCTAAGATCAAGAAGGACAATAACAAAAGAGGAAGAGAAGAAGCCCATATTACCGAAGAAGTGGAGGACGCTGAAAAGAAGAAGACCAAGGAAGAGGAACTAAGATATCTCTACTATGACTGAGATAGTCTTCCTCACCTGAGTTCTTTTTCAAGTTCCTAAGTCTTTTGTTATAAGATATGGCTATCATGATTCACTAAGAAAAATGATGGGATGCATCATGGCATCATAAAAGCATTGAAAGAAAGAACTTGAGACATCATCATAGAGAAACATGAAAGATGGTTGAAATTGAAATCTATGGCAATCAACTATGAAGGATATAGCTCTTGGGAACCTCATTGGAAACATAAGTGGCACTTATCAAAAGGAAAAAGGCCATCCAGGTCAAAGTTGATTATACATCAATCAAAAAGGAAACATCTGCTAGATGGGGATACTCTAGATCATCAAGATTCTCTGATGGAATCTCCATCGAAAAGTTCATTGATCAAGAAGGGAAGCAAGTGTTTCATCAAGAATTCCAAACTTGTGTAATTCAAGGGATGACATAAGAGGTGAAGCAGATCAAGGGATTGAAGCTCTTTTTCAATCAAGGAAGTCGTTGAAGGAAGTCTGGATGACATAAAGAAAAATGTGGTATGTATGTTTGTATTTGATATTGTAAAGTCATGTGATATGGTTGCAGGCAAAATGGATCAATTGCTCTATATTGGGAGCATAATCAAAGAGAAGGATCTCCTCCTTCGAAGGGATGCAGAAATGCATGGGTTACACATTCACTAGATGAAATCAACATAATATGTCCTCATATGTAATATGAGGTGGTTGACATTAATTAGAGGAACTTTGATTGGAAGCTCCTGGCCTAGAATATAAATAAAAATAAAGGATCAAAGAGATCGTGGGATACGCAACCATGAAAAAGGCAATCAACATCCAAAGACCAAGAAAACCGACTAGGATATCTCCATGAAAGATGTGTAGATTCAAACGAAGTTTAAAAAAGAAAGAGACCTTTTACAATGTATATCTTTGGAGATGTGTCGACATGTATGCAGGATATTGATGCAAACTAGAAGATGTCATGATGAAAGACCATCATAAAGGTAATTTTGATTTAATGTTCATTCCTCTTTATTTTTGAGCAATATCTGGATGGGAATGAACATTAAATCAAAATTACCTATGTGATGGGCTTATGCAGGGCTGCTGAGGAAAGATCTATGGATATCTTCCACCATCGATGCCCATGTAATAGGATGAAAGATCCTTAAGGAAACATGGCATGAAAGAAGGTGGCATGGCATGAAGGAAGACAGATATCGACTGATGGATCACTTTTCGATGATGACATGACTAACTCGTGGATGAAAGTGATGGATGGTCTGAATAACAAAAAGAAGTTCATGACATCGTGAAGAGGAGTTCTTCAAGTAGTTGATTGTCCCATCATCTCCACCTGAGGTAGGTCCCTAATTAAGAGTGAGTGTGGAAATAAATTTCTTACTTGGTAGAAACTTGGAAGTAAAATTCCTCAGCCAAGAGGGAGCTTAGGTACATTCCTTATGTAGGAATGAGTACATTCCTTTATTGGAACAAATATGTCCTTCCTAATTAAGAGGGAGAGATAGACACATCATTCTTGTCTTCACTTGGGAAGACAGAATGGAGGATTGGGTAAACATCTGGCATCAGATGTTCTTTGAGGATGAGTTGGGGCATCCAAGACAAGAGTAGTTGTAGAGGACAGGTATTCTTTGAGGAATGGGAATCAAAGATAAGAATAGTCCTGATGGAACACACCCTGAGAACTCGAGTGGGGTACGTTCCCAAGAGAGACAATGATAAAGGTGTCCATACATTATTGGCCTCGCCAGCATTGTGCTCAAGTCTCGTGGAGAGATAGAGTTGTTAGTCAAGGCTTTGCTATGTGACAATGCTAGTTGATATGATGTTGAATAGATGGGTTACCAATCCGACTCTTGTTACGAGGAATTCTTCAAATTCAGAATGACCAAGTACAATTATGAATACCTCCCTAGTTAAGAGGGAGTGTTGAAAAGTGTAACTAGGTTCGATCTTCATAATGACATGTGTAATTGTGATTTTACGTAATTGATGTAAACAAACAAACAAAAAATTGTAATGCTTGTCTTATGAGTTTCATGAGCAAGGAATTTTATTTTAGTAATGGCTACCATTGTGAGCCCTTAAGATTGGTCATAAAGTCAAAAAGAGTCAAAGTCATTATGAAGAACCCTTCTTGGGTATGTTACATTTGTATAAGAGTTAATGAAAGTGTCAAATAGCCCTCCAAGACAAGCACAAGTCACCTCCTTCAAGTCGGCTTCAAAAGAATAATGAAATCTCTCAAAAGGACACATCCACTCATCCCCAGTTCATGTCAACTCATTATGGAGGCTCCAATGACTATAAATAGGCAGCTCGGCCTCATTTCAGAAGCAAAATTTCGGTCAAGGTCAAGTCTGAAATAAGGAGTGCAAAGATCACTTAGAAGAAGCCTAATCATCAGCGAAGAGTGAAGGAAGAAGAGCGAAGTCTTTGGGAGTGATTTGGGATTGTTTTAGGGTTGATCTCCCCTCACACGTGCGAAGAAGAGGACTATTATTACTGCAGAAAAGGACGAATTCTATCTTGATGTGATAAAAGCTAATTCAAGAAGGACATAAGTCAGTTCATCTAGCCGAGTTGGAGGAGAAGGTCATTCTATCCAAGCGAAGAAGATTCAAGGGGGTCAATTCACCATATATCTCTTGTATGTGCTGCAATTAAGGTTGCCGAAGCAAAAGGAAGCCAAGTTGGAGAGAAGTCGAGAAGGAGGAAAGAGCGAAAGGTTGACTATAGTTGACTAAGGATCTCATTAAGGAAGTTTTGTGTCTTGGTCTTGGAGAGGCAAACAGGTCAAGGGTCTTGGTCTTGGTATTCATCAATTAAAGTCTCTTTAAGAAAAAGAATTTGTTCAGGTTTTCGTCTCAAATGGGAGAGGTTTTGGCCCTGGCTGATAGCCTATACTTTGTGTCTCTTGTCTCTTAATGTTTATCCATTAGTAGTTGTTTGATGAAGAATAACACTATAACAATATAAATAAAGAAACAACAAACAAGGAAAAAAATAATAATAAAAATAAAAATAAAAAATAATAATCCTAATCTAAGATGTAAAAAGCATTCGCAAGCAGTTACTAATAGAAGAGAAATCACTTAACCTTGACACCCTAGATTTCTCAACATCTAAAATGTTTTGAACCTCCTCTGTTTAAAGAAGAGGTCATAGTGCAGCATCCAATGGAAAATATACTAGATGTTCAAGCTCCTCTACTTAAGGACTCCATTCTTGAGGACCACTCGCAAGCAGCAATCCATCACCAACTCAAGCCAAATGGATATCTGCAGAGATATCGAAGAAGAATTTTCCCCATTTGTTGATGGAAGCAGGGACACTCCCAAATCTAAATAATGAGGAATTGGGCAACAACTGCCAGACTCCGAGAGAGACAAGGAAGAGGAAAGCACAAAAGAAGGCAAAGGCAACATCCAACAGTTGAGGTAGGCAAGAAAAGCTGAAAGAGAAAAAAGAGAGGGAAAAAGGCAACTCCAACATTAGCATACAAGATTGTTGGACTTTTGAAGTCAATTGCTAAAATACGTATGATTTTCTGTGTTTTTTATAATGCACTAGTTTTAGAATTAAGAATATGTTGTGGTTGGAAACAACCTCCGAAAGACAGCCCTCAGGTTGGAAAGAACACCAGTGCGTAGGACATCCAAAATGATGTGCTTGCAGATTTGCAAGAGATATCACACACACTCAATATTCAAAATTCATGGAAAAACAGTGATTCAAAACCCTCCTCCAAAAGAAGTATACAACCATCGAATAAAAAATCAACTCGTATAAACATTAATGCAATTGTATAGCGACCTTCATCACATGGGTTTGCGACTTAATAAAGTTGAGAAATCTAGGGCATTCAAAGTTAATTTATCTTCCTGATAATTGCTTGTGATGTACTTTTACTTCTTATCTTATAGTTTTTTCTTCGTTAGCTTATTAATGTGTTCCTTCATCAAGACAATTACCAAAATGCATAATAAAAGACAAGTGACACAGTATGTAGGCTTCTCCATCCAGGGCCAAAACCTCTTAGAGTCTCACCTCCTGATAGAAAACCCGATCAAAATTCTTCTTCTAGATCTTCAATTGATAAGTACCAAAACCATGACACAGGCCCTTGACTCTAGTATCCTCTCAAGAACCTTGTCACCAACCTTACTGCTCTGCCTCTTCCTTCCTTCGCCTTTCTTCTTGATCTAGCACTGCTCCTTTTTGGCTCCTTCTAGAGAAACTTGGTCTCTATCCTTTTCCACTGCACCTTCACAACTTCTCTAGAGAATCTAGATCTCTAAGTCTTGTATAGAGAAACTCTGTCTCTACTTTGATTACCCAGAACAGTCTTTCCATCGTTGCCCCATAAGAAACCCTTCTCCGTACTGCCCAGAAGATGCCCTTCTTCGCATTGCCCTAAAAGATACCCTTCTTCGCACTGCCCCAAAAAAGATTATTTTCATTGGTCCAGAAGAAACCCTAACTTCATATTCCCCATAAGAAACTCCTTCGTATTGCCCAGACAAAACCTTATCTTCGAGCTATCTTCTTCACACTTCTATTTCATACTTCTCTTGACACTTTCTCCGTTCTTCTGCGTCTTTGAATTCAAGACGAGTTTCTTGATCGAATTGTTCTCTTCAAGTGAGGCCAAGTAAGCTATATACACACTTGTTCATATGGCCTTTAGGACGACAAGATTGATGGAGTTAGGCTGACTTCATCTAGACAATAAACAATATTGACCTTTTACATAGTGTAACATGACTTCAATTACATGACAATGACTCTAACATTTTATGACTAGATGACAAATAAATCTAAAAGACTCTCAATGGGAGTCTTGACTCAAAAACAAAATCACTTGCTCATGAAACCCATGAAGCAAGTCAATATAATAAAAAAAAATTATTTACATCTCATTACATAAAATCATAATTACATGTCATTATGAACACTGAACCTAGTTACACTTTTCAACAAATAAATCATTGTAGTATATGGAATAGAGGAATTAAACTTAGGAGGAAATTCAATACACATGGCTTATCCATAAGAATCTTGTATAGTAAAAATCAGAATGAAGCGAAGAAAGCAGAGATTAAGAATGGAGTGCAAAGATACGTAGTATGCTCTTTAAGGATTTGATTTTCATGTCCATACAAGTGTTATACATCAATATTTGACTTCAACGAATCCATACATTCATGAGAAAAACATCCAACGATACTTACAATACAATATGAGAAGAAAATGAAACACATATGAAGACACATAACCAGAACACATACTATAAACCCAGGTGAGCCGGAATCGCCAAAAGCTTGTATTAATTTTCAACAGAGCAATAATACATCCATAATGCACAAGAGCTTCTCTATTGGAATGCAAAATTTCACAAAGTTTTGAACCCTTTTAGAGTCTCTTCTCATAGTCTTTATAGGGCTCCCGAAGGAAAACCCGTTACAAAAATATTCCCTCTTGATTTTGTTCTAGAGAATCATCATACCAAAATTAAGCATGCCTCATAGCACAATTGTCTATAACATAAAATGTAAACTGACTATGGAAATAAAATAGTTACATAAAAGTAAAAGTAAAAGTAAAAGTGTCATGATTGACACAATCTACAATATCTTCAATGTTGTTGGGAAGGAGGTGGTGGTTGCATCGAGGGGTCGATGATCTGGAGCGTAGGTGGATCGATGAACTGCTGACACCTCTGCCATAGTACTGGATTTGAGAGAGGAGACTAGAAAAACAACTGATGTGAGATCTTCAAACTGGTGAGGTCTGAGTAGTCCAGCCTTGCCCTGAATAGCATTTTTATCAATCCAAGCAACTAAAAGTCTTTCTTGAGATAATTGACCATTGTTCTCCTCTTTAGAGTGTCAATCTTCTCATGAGAGGAGTCTGGTATGCTTTTGCCCTCCACCAGGCGCTGTTTATACCAATGTTTTAAAACTCCGACTCCGACTCCGACTCGGCCGAGGGTCGACTCCGACTCCGTATCGACTCGGCCGGCTCGATTTCAATGACACGGTCGTTGTAAAAAATACATTAAATATTTATTTTTCATAAAAACACATAATTTTAAAGATTTTCATTCATGTTTCCAAACACACAACATTAGAATATAGATGGAAGACAACATATGATCAAAGTAGGCTCATGGATATATCCATTATATCAAAATGGCACCCAGTGCACTATCCAATAAATACACGATGATGATATAGAGATCAAAACAAAAACACATAACCAAGGAGGCTATAAATGGCCTCTACAACAAAAGTTTGTGACCAATACTATTGGATACTGCTAGAGTTGCCAACATCATCTGGTCAGTGTTACTTGGGAGCGGGAGCGAAAGTGGGGAGCGAGAACGAAAACAGGAGCAGGAGCGAAAGTGGGGAGCGAGAGCGAAAACAGGAGCAAGAGCAACATTTTCAGAAGCTCCTAGTTTGGGAGCGAATCCTAGAGGAGTTCGACAACCAATATCACTAACATCAAGGTACATAGAGGGATTGGTGCTCTTGATTAAATACGAGTTCCATACCCTAATACATGACAAAATTCAATGGAAACATTGCAATCCTCCAATCCTGAAATCCTAAAAAACCGATAAGTCTACTGGATTTTGAATGAAATCTAAAATTCTACTTTCTCCTTATGAAATCCAATGAGGCCGGAACCACTCTCAAACATCCTGAGTCATTTCATGGTAATGTTAAAAATTTAAGTAAAAGGATGAAAATGAAGATTAAAGAGAATGTCACTTTTACTTTAAGAATTTAACATTACCATGAAATTTGAATAGCATATCAATACTAGGAGAGGGGAATAGACCCCAAATAGCATTTAACTAATTTAGAAAACACTTTGGAGTCCCCAACACTTAGCTAACAGTTAAAAAATTTTAAAAAAATGAAAAATCTTATTTTTTTTGGGGTTACAAGCCGCATTCATTAACTCAACTGAGTTATTGTAGAATCGGCCGGGTTGACCGAGTCATGACTGACTCGGCCAAGTTATTGTAGAACCGGCCGGGTTGACCGAGTCATGAGTCATGACTCAGCCTCTCGTTCCGTTTTTTCTGTCGGGTCACAAAAAATCCCAACGACTCAAATCAACTCGGCCATTTCGGATTCGATTCGGCCGTTTTTTAAAACATTGTTTTATACTGATCCCGGGGGCTTAACTCACCCAATTCCCACAATTGGGCAACCCTGCCCTTATCAATGCTTCAAACTCATGATTGAAAGCATCCACCTTCCTTGCCACTGATCCCAGACATTCTTCAACTCTCACTCTGGCTTCCTCCTTTCAGATCATCTTAGTAATTTCCATGATGGCCCCCACTCTGTCCACCACATCAATAGGCCTCAACTCACTGAGTGGCCTCTCATCCACGAACTTGATGAACTTTTGGGAAATCTGGGAGTTCTTTATCCAATCCTCCTTAGTTGTCATGATGGAGTACCCAAAATAAGATTTGCACAGGGGAAGTCTTTTAATAAGCAGTGGGGCCAACAATCAAGTGACGTCATGATGACACCACGAGGTTAGACACGTGTCACAACAAGATTCAGTGGTGGGGGTTGAGGTGGTAGACATGAGCGGGGGGGGTGTGGGGGGCAAATAGTGGGTTACCGTTATGATCTTTGAACTTTACCCTTTACAGCATCGGCGAATGAAACCCTGCCAGCTAGCATGGTCCCCACTTGGTTCCGTAGGTCGAGCAGCAGTAGGACAAAGATCTCTTCAACTCCTCCAGAATGAATCTCCGACGTTGGATCGGAAGTTGACTATTCAATTCCAAAAGGGTAGAGAGATTTATTCTTCACGTAGGTTGCCCCCCGGACTGCTTCCGGAAAGCGGCAAGGTGGAGAGGACGGTGATACGGCCCAAAGTTGTGCACTTTTCACTGGTAAGTTTTCTCTGAGGTCTCGAGGTCTGATAACTCCTTTATGCACCTATCACTTGCCGCCACGCATCACAAGGGGAACATACATAGAAGGATGACCTCCAGGTCCTTGAGAGCTCGTTCCTTGCCTTCGTTCTGATATTTAAGCTTCCTCTCAGGTCCTCCTTCCCAAACATGGAGCCTCCTGCCTGGCCTTTATAAAAAAAAAGGTCTCTTGAGCATGAATGCAAGGAGATGCACAGTAGGTTACAACAGAATTAATGTATACCGCCTTGGATATAAAAGGAGATGAGATATTTAATAAAAAGACGAGATTTTCTGCTAATAGCTGTGTGTTCTTCCCCTGTTCAACGACTTCTGTCATTTTTTCTCTGCGTTTTTATATTTTTCAGACTGTCTGAAGGTCTGTGTTATGTCTTTCAGGATCTAAAATTCAGATCAGAGCCATCTTTGGAAGGTATCGATATTTTCTGTGGATAAATCTTCTCTGTCTAAGCCAACGAATATTCTCAAGGAGGGTTAAATACCGTGGATCCAGGCACATAAGGATAGCAAGTTCCCTGTGGACATTTTCGTGGGTGTTCCGGTTTGAGCAGCCAGATCCCTCCTATCTCATCTGGATCTGGGCTAGGACAACGAAAATTTAGAAGTAGCAACGAGGGTCTTTTCCCTGTCCCAGGACAACAGTGAAGTCCATTCGGATAGTCCAGAAAGGATCTTCCGTCCCTTCGCAGAGAAGCGAAGTGGAGTTTGATTACGAAAAGGGCCACGTGAAGTACCAGACCAGTTTTGAAAAATAACGAATATTAATGGTCCTGAAGCCAACCCTAACTCGGAAGGGTCTATGAACTGTCATTCGTCCTGGAGAACTTCGACACTAACCATGTGGATCTTGAAGCGGATGCTCGGTAAGCTGATTTGAACAGAAAAAGCCTCGGATCAATCTGCAACGAAGGACCAGGGTTGTCCAATTGAAGCTCGGGTCTGCCAAGCACTATCTGTGATTCCAGAAAGGGCTCGAAGCACGGTACCGACAGAACATTTTCATTGAAGATTGAAACCTTAAATAGAGAGGACCGAACTGCTGAATCCAAAAGCCGACTAGTGCTGAATCAGCTAAATCTTTAGTGTTTATGCGAACTCTGAATACTAATCTGCTAAATAAATTCCCAGAATCTGTGGTTTGATATTGTATGGTTGAATGACTGTTGGACAGTATTAATATATTTGTAATTTAGGGTATTGTTGTTTGATGAAATTGTTGAAGTGCATTGTTGTATATGCATATTGCAAATGTCCAGTTGTGATCTGCCACTAAAAGTTCATTAAAATCCTAGTTGTTGGAAAGGAAAGTAGGGCAGAAATCTAGGGCAAAATTTCACTTCTTCATTACATGAATCTCAGTTAGCTCAGTAAACCATATATTCTCCACTCCAGAAACTCACTTGTTTTGTCGCGTAAACCCTAAAAAAATCCAAAATACATAAACAAACTGTTAGAAGCCTGGAGATACCTGCTCTGCCATGGCTGCAGAAAATCGAGACTCCCGCCGCGGCCGCTCCCGCCCCTGCTTGTGAAACAAGGTCAGTAAATAGAAGCCTTCCTTATTTAATCCCAATAACCCTAGTACGCTCCTTCGATCCTCTTTTTAGTCGAAAACCTCATTGTCAATTAAAATAAATCTATTTCATATCTCTAGGGTTTTTAGTGAGAATTGTTTGAATGGGTTTGCACTCTTTAATCATAAGAGTTTGACTTGCATTTTTCCCTAGTTTGTACATGGGTTTATGCATGCAAGCGACATTGGCTAGCAAGGAAATAACAAATAAATCAACCATATGCCCACTTCTAAATTATTGGACAAGGTAAATCAATCATTTTCAAAGGCTATATAGTGATGTTTTATTGATAGGGTAAATATTTAGATAGTTCATGTGTTTTGTTTTAAATCTTTATTGATAGGGTTCTATATCAGTAAATATTTAGATAGTTCATGTATGTGTTTTGTTTTGAAGATTAAAAGATTTAAGGCTTTCTTGTTTTTTTGTCTTGTTATTAGTATAGATTTATTTTAATTACAAATTTAACAAGCACTTGAGGTGTAAATTTATTTTAGAGTGTAAAATATGGAGAGAAAAAAAGTTTTTATCTCGAGAAATTCAATTTATTTCGGTGATTGAGATGGGTCTATACTCATTATACACATACACACACCCACTCATCAAAATATATACTTGAAAAATAGTCAAAATGTAAAATAATAAGATTACTTGGAATATTTTAACCATAACAATTATATATATAAAGAGAGAGAGAGTACTTTACCTAGGATTGAAATATATATATATATATAGAGAGAGAGAGAGAGAGAGTACTTTAACTAGGATTGAAATATTTTATTTATGACCTACATTTAATTTTTTATTGCTATCAAACAAAGCTCTTAGAAAAGGGATTGATGTGCTCCCGCTATGTAACTTGCTCTGCTCCTCCTTTGCTCGGGTTTATGTTGCCTCCTCCTGCTGCTTAGCTCTTCCCTTCCTCTCCTCCCTCGGCCTTATTTGCCTAATCTATTAACCCTCGTCCAATAGTAGGCCTGGGAGGAGGGACCGTTGGTCCTTCCAACCATTCTGTTAGCACACACCAACACCTTGCCTTGAAACCCTTAAAGTCCAAAATAGTTGATGCCATGGAGTCAAAAATGGTTGACATCGCCTCCAAAAAAGTCTTATTCGCAGCCCATAAAAGGAATTGCTACCTACATTGCTAAGTCTGCAAAAATCCCCATACTGCACATCCCTCTTGCACGGCTCAACATAAGAATTTAGCACATGCATACATATGCACTCATTTGCAAACTCAATGGTATCTAGCTGACTAAAAAGGCCATTCTCCACTAGATTGCTCTGCGCTAGAAGCCGAAAGCTCATTACGAGGTGAAATTAAGCTCTAAGGGGTTCTTTATTGTCATATTCTCGCTAGCAAAATACCTCATCTCAATTATGGAGGGTAGCCCCTATTTCTTCAACTCGATTGGGCTTTACATTACACAATGGTTAGAGCACTTCAACCCAGACAAGGAGGACTTCTCATGGGCTCCGGTGTGGATTCACCTATACACGCTCCCTTAAGAGTATTAGGATCCTAAAACCCTAACTGAAATTGGCAACAAATTGAGGAAATCTGTTTGTCTTTCTGAACAAACCAAGCAATGAAGACATACCTCTTTTGCAAGGATCTATGTCTACCTTAATACTTTTGACTCTCTCCTATATGCCATAAGCCTCGACTCAGACGACATTGACTAGATCCAAATCCTCAACTATGAGCATGTCTCCTTCCGCTGCTGGAAATGTCATGAGCATGGACATCTCTTATGGGATTGTCCTCTCAACGCTCCCAAGAAGGACTCATTTGAACCAACTTCTAAAGATGAAGAAGGATTTACCAAGATCCCCTCTAAGAGGTGTTGAATTTTGTAGTTATGGTAGATCTTCATAATATTCTTTTGTACTTGTAATATTGAAAAATGAATTATATTTGTAAAAGAAAATTATATGAAGCATGTTTTTCATGCTTGCAAAAAAAAGAATTATTTTGTATTTAAAAGAAAAATATTACAAGGCTCATTAAGAGCAGGAAAATGAAAAATTTTGAATATGAATTTTACCTCCACAATGACCAAGTGGACCCTCTAAGGACCAATTCAGCCTACCCAAAGGACGTGCCCCTTCGCATGGACAAAAAATTATAAATAGAGCCTATTCACTATCCAAAATACACATACTTCAAATGATCTGATATGAGGCAAAGTGTGGGTTTGAGGCTTCTAATATATGGAATAGTTCAAAAAAATTGAGGCTCGTCACTTTGTGTAATATTGCAAGACTCTGAGGCACATCTTCTATGGAAGGTATGTGAAGCTTGAGGTTTACCTTCTATGAATTAGGGTTTGAGGTTTGGCTTGCAAGTTTAAGACATAAATTTAGTGACTTAATCTGAACTTTGTGGCTGGAAAAGAGGTCGAACTTTGGTCATTTTGTGACTATGACTTTTGTGACATGGTACACATTATGATGTTGATATAGAGGACATGTTTCGACCCTCTAAGAGACCTTATCTTTGTGATATACCTCTGTGATATAATGTGCATTTGAAAGCTAAGTCAAAGGACGTATTTCTGTTGTATATCTCTGTGGCAGTATGTGTTCTTAAGTAGACTTGGAGTATGTTTTATGACCTTGTTGCAAAGATACTTGTGGACATACTTATGGAGGGATGACTTGGTCTTTGGTGGTTGACCATCTTATTGGTTATTTGACTTTAATGTATCTCTTATTGCATTGACTCTCTAAGGAAAAGGGAGGTTGGTTTTTTCCCCATTGTGGGATTTCTTAGGGTAATACCTTGTGTTCCTTTTGTGGCTTCTTCTTCTTGGCTCTATTGTCATTGTATCATTGATGTCTTCTGTATAATTTGCTTAATGATGTAATTATGTTTAAGAATGTGCAAAAAGATTATTTAAAACATCAAAATAAATTATCACTAAAGAAGACCATGTAAAAACAAACATGGTATCAGAGTTGTGGTGAATTCTTGGAAACCCTGGTTGGAGATATAATCTCAGGAGACCTTATATGGTTGATAAAAGACCTTAAAAAATGCAATATGATGGATTGAGACCACCAAACTGAAATCCTTTGTTCTAAGAGGTTGAAAGATCTCGAGACTAAGGGAACAAATAACCTACCATGCCTCGGTGTTCGAAAATATTAGAAGTAAAACTTTAGTGGTCTAAAAATCTTAATGGGGAACTATGCACATATTTAAATTATAAACACATCAAATTCAACACTGTGACTTATGGAACGAAATCTCTCTCATCTAAATACTTCATCATAAATCTCACAGAGGTAAAAAAACCTACAGATCAAACCCCAAAACTTTAGTCAAAGCAGGTCGAAAGACTTCTACACCTTGTTCTTGTAACACCCTCATCCCACATCTACCCAAGTAACTGGCCAACCGGGGTAAATATATGATGAGAAGACACTATAATGGGATTCAACCTCCTAGGTGACCTTAAGCAAGTGGAATCGACGGCCACAACATAGACCTTCTATACCTCCTACAAGACTCCCAGAAGCCTTTCCAGTCATCCCCATGACCAGTTCCTAGGTCCCACTGAGTTTTTAAACCATTAAACCCTTGGATACTCCTTTGATATGGACAAGGGTGCGTCTAGGAGGCTCCAATCGCTCCCACAGCAAGGCATGGGTGCGTTTGGGAACTTTTCTCCTCAGTCTTGTGCCTGCGACTTCGGGATTTGTGCCAATTTTTTAGGCCCAGAGCCCAAGTCACTGCCCAAAACTCCATGACATTTTCAAAACTGAAAGATAACAACAGAATAATGATGCAAATGCAATTACTTGAATAAGGACTTGACTGGACCCCTACTAGCCATGACAAACATTTCATCAAACATGTCACAAATATGTAATCTACAGGTTTAAACAACAGATTTGAGCATAGGGGTCTCATACTTATTTGAGAATCGCTATGAAGCATTATCCCCTTATATCGTTAGTTGCATTATCATCTATTAGGTCATAGATACATTATTCATTCATTTACAAATCAAAACATGAGGAGATCCATACATCATCATTGTCATAATACATGCTTATAACCAGCATAATAACAACATAAATATCAAGGATACATCAGCCATAGAATCCACATATAAACCAGTACATTTACACATAAGATGTCAAGGAAAGAACCTCTTATTAATGAATGCAAAAGCCAACTCGGTATGGGACTACCACGTTCTACCCGACCATAGATTTGCCGAGCCAAATCTCTCTTTAGCCAATCACCCCCGTGCCATATTCCAAGCATGAATGTGGGACTCAAACCAAAAGAACCAACTAGGGCATCCTGAGGCTAAACCACCTCACCCTCATCAATAGAAACCAAGATTTACTGCAATCCACATCAGATCACTAGGCCAAAACAATAAACATGTAATAACAGGCTTTACCATGATCTCCACCAAATCACTAGGCTAAAACAATAAACATGTAATAACAGGCTTTACCATGATCTCCACCAGATCACTAGGCTAAAACAAGCATGGATGCCACCGAATTTCTCCACCTACATTGTGAGGAATTTTCTTGTCTCCTAGTATTTAGGCTTTACCGCAATCCACACCAGATCATTAGGCCCTAACAGAGACTCCACTCTCCAGGCTTTACCGTATATCCCATATCGGGATTACTAAGCCTGATGGAGAGCACCCACCTCTAGGCTTTACTGTATATCTCGCCATTCATCGATCGAGGATTCCTAGGCCCACCGAGTCAACACAAAATTTGACTTTACCGCAATCCACAGCCTCGTTAGGGGGTTACTAGGCCATGTGTTTCTTTATTCAAAGATCCACCTCACTCAACTTTGAATCCATCTGACAATCCATCTCAACCAAAACATGAGAACCCCATCACACCATGGCTATTTGGAAATGGAAAAGCTAGGCTGAAATACATTGTCACACCCAGAAAAAACCCATGCCAATGACAGAAAGAGAACTAAGAACACACATGCAACATCATGCATGCCAAATATAGCAAGGAAATCACA
Source organism: Pinus tabuliformis (assembly GCA_031772625.1). NCBI lineage: Eukaryota > Viridiplantae > Streptophyta > Pinopsida > Pinales > Pinaceae > Pinus > Pinus tabuliformis. The sequence goes on from CM062820.1 coordinate 1,724,680,153, forward strand.
CATGTAAATCAATATCTACAAAGAATCTTGTTGTAGCTGCTTGATCCTGCTCTTCCTTGCTTGATCTTTGCTTCCTCTTTGCCTCCTTTGCCTTTCTTGATCCAATGTTGAAATGCTCCAAGAAAACTCTAAGTGTCTAAGGGTGTGAGAGAGAAAGCTCCAAAACTGAACTGACAAGAGGTAACACTGACAAAAGGGTACTAATTGATCCTCAGAAGCCTTTTTATCAATGAGGCCTCTATTTTCTTCATTTTCCATTATTTTCCTTCATTTTCCTCCTCACATGCAACTTGTGACCTTTCACCTTCCTTTTCTCCTAATTTCCATTATTTTCATAAATAAAATGCCAATTAATGACACTTTGCCTTTCCAAATGTCTTAGCCAATTTGCTTAGCCATAATAAACCAAATGAACACCCACACTAGGATGTTTTGCCCAACATTCAGCTTGGAATAAGTGTCCCATAATCCATGGTTATTATTTTGCCTTTATTAACTTTTATTACATGGAATTTTCACCAGGGTTGTTACAGTTCTAGTATATTGTTATTGGAGCATCAAAGGTTCTTGTAGATAGAAGGATCTTGAAGTTCAAATAGAGGTTGATAACAATCATTGCCAAGGAGGATCGCGTTTCTAAAGTTGATATTAAAAGGTATGTTGTTTTTGTTTGAGATCAGGTATGCTTTTGTCACATGAAATAAGCATATGTTCACTAAATCAAGACTAAACACTAAATACCTTAATCTCAACGCTCAAACCTTAAGCAACATTAATTGAATTATTCTTAAAATATTGCTAGAATAAGAACTATGCATTGTTGTTAAAGTATTCTCAAAGGAGCTTTGTCATAAGTCTGATATATCAGTAGATTTCAATGATTTATGTATAAAGTGTTAAAGGTACAGATATGGTATATCTCGCTCTACTGAAAGGTGTGAAGTTGATGTTAGACGAAATGTTAAGCTCTAACATTTGTTGTCATTAACATTATCCTGGAATAAGGATAAAAATGACATGATTGAAGATAGCATATGATGAGATCATAAGGTCGAGTCAAAGTCATATTTAGATCTGATATTGTCCAATCTCATCATAAACTTGTGATATTTGATGAGTAGTCTTCAAGGATTGAGGTTGAGTAATCTTAGAGGAGCCTGATTTTCCTCAGTGTCCATAAGCTTAAAATTTGTGGCTAGAGAGCAAGTCCTCTAAGGAGGCAAAAGTCAAATTGATGTCTCATTTAAAGGGTCTTTGTTCTATTCATAAAAGTAGAACAAAATGCAGGAAGTTGGCCTAATTAATATGGGATACAACCTAACTGATATTGGTATGCATCTTTATGGGTTTGTTATGCTAGGGATCCAAGATGATTCACGTATGAGGGCCATGTCCTCCTTCAAGTTCTTGAAGGGAAAGAGTATTCTCAAGAAGATGAGCTTGCTCGTATCACATCTTTGAAGACCTGCAGTGACATGTATCGAGTTTTTAGACTGCTTTCTTTGGCAATGTTGTTAGGCATTGCCATTTCATCATAAGCCATGTATCTCATGTAAAAATCTCTGTTTTCCCACCCCGGTTTTCAGTTTCTCCTTATTTCTCCCATGTAGTTAAATGCCCATTCCCATAACCATACATTTAACCGACTGAAAAAAAAAAAAAAAAATATTGCTGAAAACACAAATTCTGGAAATTTTTCAGAATGTTGGAAATTGCAGAATTAAAAATCAGCAATCAAAAACAGCCATTAAAACACATTAAAACACTGATATTTTTGGTCAACTTGACCCTGGAAAAACCCCCTACAACTCTTGGGGAAAACCAGTTTGAGAGCTCTTCTTTATTTTTGAAAATTGCCTTTTTACAGTGAGAATTATTCAGCAAAAAATTTACAACTTATCTCATTTCCCGTGCCTCACAGCAATCTGGAAATTACAGCAAACAGGACAGCAATAAATGTTGTACGGCCTCCGTTTTGTGTGCAGAAAAATCAGCAAACTGCTCCTCGATTTTTGTGCAAAAATCTGCCTTTCACTATGTGCTGAATCAGCTGTACAAATCTGCTCAACTGCTGCCTTGGAATGTGTGCCAAACTGTTGTCTCCTTCTCCTCCCTGCTCAGAAATCTCTCTTGCTCTCCTTCTCCCAATCTGCTCATGAAAGAATGAATGACCTTTTCCTCCTTTTCCTCCTTTAATATAACTCCAAGTGACTTTTGGGTGATCCAAGTGACTTTTGGGTGATCTCTAAATCCAATGGTTGAAATAGATTTAGATCAATGGCTGAGATTAAATGCTCATTTAAATCTCACTTTCTATTTTTTAATTCACCCCACTTTAATAAAGACTCACTTAGTCATTTATTTCCAAAGTCACTTTTCCTTTCTAATTTTTCATTTACTTTATAAAAGTTACTTTAAAATTAGACTTAGTAACTTTATCACTTAAAGTCACTTTTAAATTAGATTTAACTTTATAAAATTATAAAGTCACTTTAGGAGAAAAATTAAATTCTTTTAGACACTTTTCCCTAGGCCAAAGATCAAAGGCTAAGGGAACCACCTGTCCTCCGGTACCAAATTTCAACATCTCAAGAGAGACAAGTAGTTGGCAAATCTTATGGACTAAAAATTTGGCAATGCTGAAGCAATACTCAAGAATGGTGGGTATTTGAATTTTGAAAGGGTTTACTCCCTAAACATTGAAATAACCACTTTGAAGAAGTCAAGCTATTGATTGTAGATGATTGGTTGATTTATGTCAAGGACAAAATCATATTTAGGCTTTGTAAACCCTAAGGGGTTTGAACAAGAAAACCTTAGGGTATATAGCTAAAACCTTGGGACTGGAGGGAGCTGACCTCAGATGAAGGATCTTGACTAGATAGTTGACAACACCAATGAGAAAGGGAACAAATCAATATTGCCATGACAATATCTGCTTCAACAAGAATACCTAATTAGGGTAATTAATGTAACCAAGATGAAGGATCATGTAAAGGAAGTAGACCAGTTTATGAATGAGCCAAGACATGCAGCTCATCATATATATTGAGGTATCAGCATGGTACAACTGATCATGGCACAGTCAATTATGGTTTTAGATATGTCTCAAACGGAGAAGTACAATTGCAACGCAAGGAGTGTTAAATATAAAGGAAGTTTGTATATCGCTTCTAATTAGGCTCTGATCTCATGAATGAGCAAGAAGCAAGTCATCTGTTGCACTCAAAGGCCAAGTATGTTGTATTTTGAAAGACGATCTATGAAGCAATATGATTATAGCTTGCAAGACTGGTTGATCAGGTACAGGTGACAACATGATGACGAGTGAGGGAACCTTAAGATCCAACATCTCTACATCCATGACATGGTACAAAAAATAGTGATAAGGCTCAAGCATATCTCCACCGATGAGCAGATAGTTGATGTCTTGACCAAGTCCTTGCCTAGGGAGAAGTTCATGTGCTTCAAAGATAAGTTGAGGCTTGTGGAGATTACCCTTCTTGTTGAGGGGAGTGTTGATATGTTTGTAACACAAATGGACATTATCCTAAGAGGGAGAATGGTATAAGAGGCCTAGAGCACTCAACAGATAGGTTTGAGTGAGTGCCCCTTAAAGGAGACTTTATCACAGACTAGGAAAAGGTGCGGTGACGTATGTCAGTATTTGAACCCTAATTTCAAAGTAGGAAGGGTGGAGTGAGGTCTCAGACTCTGGTCACACACCAAGAAGGGTGGAGTGAGGTCCTTCAACATCTAGATCCGATCACACACAGGGAAAAGGTGTAGTGAAATTTTGGACCTTGATCACACACAAGATAGGGTGGAGTGAGGTCCTTTCATCATCTAGGCCCAATCACCAACCAGGGAGGGGTTGAGTGGGGTCTTGACCCAGAGTGTTCACCAGGAAGGGTGAGTGAGTGCTTGCTAGTTGAGGGTCTCAACATTTTGGCCTAGGGAAAGACCATGAGATTTGGGGACCAATCACTCTCGAGGAGTGAGTCCTGATATGTTGATGACATTGCCATGGGTTTGACCGAATATGGCCACTAGCAGATGTTGATGGTGGAAGATGATGTTGATGTAGGTCAAGGGTGTTGACCTAGATGATGAATGAATACCTCCCTAGCTAAGAGGGAGTGTTGAATTTTGTAGCTATGGTTGGTCTTCATAATATTATTTTGTACTTGTAATATTAAAAAATGAATTATATTTGTAAAAGAAAATTATATGAAGCATGTTCTTCATGCTTGCAAGAAAAAGAATTATTTTGTGTATACAAGGCTCATTAAGAGCAGGAAAATGAAAAATTTTGAATTTTAATTTTACCTCCACAAAGACCAAGTCGACTTGCCCAAGAGACATGCCCCTTCGCATGGACGAACAACTATAAATAGAGCTTATTCGCTCTCTAAAAGACATAGACTTCAAATGATTTGATTCGAGGCAGAGTGTGAGGTTCCTGAGGCAGAGTGTGGGATTGAAGCTTCTTATCTACATAACAATGCAAAAATTTTGAGGCTCATCACTCTATGGATTAGGGTCTATGGTTTGGCTCGTAGGTCTAAGGCATCAATTCAATGACTTAATTCGAACTCCGTGGCTGGAAAATAGGTCAAATTTTGGCCATTTTGTGACTGTGACTTCTATGGCATGGTATTCATTTTGATGCTAAGATAGAGGACATGTTTCGCCCCTCTAAGAGACCTTATGTTTGTGATATACCTTTGTGATATAATGTGCATTTGAAATATGAGACAAGACATATTTTTGTTGTATATTTTTGTGACAATATGAGTTATGAAGCAAACTTGAAGGATGTTTTGTGACCTTGTTGCAAAGATCCTTGTGGATAAAATTATGGATTGTTGACTTGGTCTTTAGTGGTTGACAATATTGTTGGTTAGTTGACTTTGGTGTATCTCTTGTTGCATTGATTCTCTAAGGAAAAGGTTGGCTGAGTTTTTTCCCATTGTGGGTTTTCTCAGGGTAATATCTGGTGTTCCTTATGTGGTTTCTTCTTCTTGGCTCCACTATCATTGTATCATTGATGTTTTTTGTATAATTTTATTAATGATTTAATTATGCTTAATAATGTGCAAGAATATCATTTAAAACATCAAAAGAAATTATCATTAGAGATGACCATGTAAAAATCAACACGCTGCTCCACAACAAGAAATCCAATGCATCTTCAACCCCTAAAAAGAAAGCCACCAACAACAATTTTGAGGTACTTGTTGATCTGCAGGATGTTCAAGAACCTCCAATCTTGGCCCCAAACCCAAAACAAACCCCAAAATCTCCAAGATCGGAGCAATTAAAATAAGGGATGATGCCACCACTAACTCAAGCAATTGACAAGGAAGCGGAGATAGAAGCCCCAAATCAACCAAAAGACTTAAGTGTGTTGGATGATGAAAACCTAATGGAAATAGAAGGCCTCAACCTCATTGGTATGGAAGATGCATGCAAAAGAAATTATCTATAAGTGATCCCAAAAAACACATCAATATCCTAGCGACAACACTTCAAAAGGCTAAAGCAACTCATCAACTAGGTGTTCAAAGCTCCATCGCCAAAGACAATAAAAAAGGATTGAAATAATCAAAGAAGTGAGGGTGCAAACAAACCTCCAAAGACTTGAATTAATAGGGAGCAAACTCGTGGATTTTGGGAAAAACAAACATATCTCAGAGATCTTCTCCTCACCCTATTCTCTTTTCTTATGAAGATCGTCTAATGGAACTTAAGGGGCATGAATGGGCCTTCCAAGCAATGCATTCTCAGGCAGAGGATCCAGTAGGACAATGTTGGGTTGTGTTATATTCTTTCCACGACTAGCACCTGGGTTAGAGGGGGGTGGAGCCCCCCCTTCGTTGCATTGATTGCATAGTGGGGGGGTCACAGGGGATTTGAGGGTGGTGGTTAACCCCCCTGTACGGGGTCCGAGGCAGCACCCCGGGGATTTGTTTTTTTTTGGACCCTATATTAGGTAGGCGGACCTACCTATGGTTTTGTGCATGGTTTTCGCACATGGTTTTGGAAGCGATGGTTTTCGGTCCATGGTATTGGATGCTTCAATATGTATATATATGTTTTGTAACATTGAAAGGAAAATAATGAAAAATCAATCTGGTAGACCCGGTTTTAGGATCCAGGGGAAAAGCTTTGTGTATATTTGTTTTATGTGTTATGCTCTTGCTATTGTTTATTTTCTGTGTTTTAGAATTCATATGTAGGTAATTTCTGTACGGGGTTAAAACCTATAGACAATCTTTCTATCTTGCTCATCCAAGAATCTAAATGTTATAGTTCAAAGTTTGAAAAAATAATCTCTCGAATTTGGAGGAAATGACAATACCATTTCCTTAGACGTCGAAGGAGCCTCGAGAGACCTAGGCATTGCCTAGAATCCCACCCAAATAAATGTAAGTGAGCTTAACCTTCACCCTTTGGTGATTTTTGCTTCCTTTCATTTCCTAGGAACAAATTTGAATGGCTTTCTTTCAAATGTCTATGACCCTTAGATCTCTGGCCAAAAGCTAACTATGTTGCAGCACCTGAACTCCCTCCAAAAAAAGTTGGACCCCCAAAAGTGGATAGTAGGTGGATATTTCAACATGATCACCAATTTAAATGGAAAAAAGGACGTAAGAGACTCTTGGAACCATAGGCGGAAGACTTCAAATTTTTCATTAAAGAGAATGATTTAATAGATCTACAAACCACCAATGTGTATACACTTGGAACAGCAAAAGAGGAGGCAAGGCTCACATATCTTCTCACCTTGATTGCTTTCTTGTCTCATAACTCCTTATCAAAAATGGGAAAAAAATCACATCAGAGATCCTTCAAGTTGCGGGATGTGATCACTGGCCTATATGCATGGCTTGGCACAATCTAAGCAAATCCACCAAGAAATCATTCAAATTTGAACAATTCTAGCTCACTGACCCCTCCATCATCTCCAACACACAATCTCGTGGCAAGTTGTCAAACCTAAAGAGGGATATAATATGTACATCTTCCAACAAAAACTCAAACAAATCAAATTCCACCTTAAAAAATGGGATAAAGAAGAGTTTGGCAACATATTTCGGGAAAAGCAAAGGCTAGAGAAGGAAATGGAAGCTCTATAATAGGATATCATCACCAATGGTCGCACCAAGGAATCAAAAGATTTGGAAAGAATGCTACAAATAAGAAGAAATACACTAGAGGCAGAAGTCCATAATCAACTAGTTCAAAGAAGGAGAAACAAATACTTCCTTCTTCCATCACTCAACCATCCAATGTTGGTCCAACAATAGAATTACCTCTCTTCAGTTGGAAAATGGAGATCGAATTGCAACTCGAGAAGAAACAAAGGGCATCGTAGTGAACTTCTATTCAGATTCCTCACCTGGTCATCCTAAAGTAATTAACAAGATCATAGCCAGTATCCCCAAACTGGTAACAAAGGTCCACAATAAAAGCTCCAATGAGATCAATTTCTAGCGAAGAAGTCCACGAAGCCCTTAACCAGATAGTAGATGGAAAATTCCCTGGACGCGATGGCTTCATGATCTCCTTCTTCAAGCATTGTTGGCACTTCTTGAGTGGGGACGTCCTTGAGATCATTAAAGAATTTTGCGCCACCTGAGGTATTCTCTCTTCCCTTAAGGCCACTTTTTAACTCTAATTCCCAAGGAAGAGAATGTTGCCTCCCCTAATAAATTATGCCCCATAACCCTATGCAACGTCATCTACAAATTCATCACTAAAATCATTTCCAATCATCTTAAGCCCATTCTCCCCTCCTCATCTCCCCAAAGTAAACCAACTACATATAACAACGTCAAATCCTAGATGGAATCATTCTCACCCATGAAGTCGTGCACTCCCCCAAGACTCTAAAAAAGCCTAGCATCATCCTCATGTTAGACTTCTCAAACTCAATTGGTCTTACATCGAAAGCCTCCTCCACTCTTATGGGATCTATGAAGAATGGATAAGTTGGGTCATCTCCTTAATCTCATCGACCTTCTTTTCTATCATGGTCAATGGATCCCCCTCTAGCCCCTTCTTTCCCTGCCATGGTATTGGAAAAGGTGAGTCACCCTCTTGCTTCCTCTTCATTTTAATGGCAAAAGGTCTTGGGCAGAGTCTGATAGTGGCCCACAACAAAGGCATGCTAAAATGTTTGTCTCTCCATGACAACCCCCCTAAAACACACCAAAATTTTGTTGACGACACACTGCTTATGAACCACCTCTCAATTCAAGAAGCCAAAATTATCAAGGAAATTCTAACTCTCTTTTATAAAGTTTTGAGCATGACCATAAACTAGGAAAATTCTTCGATCTTATTTTTCAACACCCCTCCCATCACCTAGAGAAACATCCTTAGAATCCTTGGCTTCTAGGCTTCCTCCCTTCCATCCAAATGTCTAGGAACTCCCATCATTGAATCGAACATCAAGCATTCCTCTTAGCGTGATCTACTCACAGACTAAACCATCATCTTGATAGCTATACCTTCCACTCTCGAAACATAGCAACAAACTAACCCTCGTTAGATCAGTGCTCCAATCCCTGCCTATATACCTTTTCTCTGTCTTATTTGTTCCTAAATGGGTCCTAAAAAACATCAAATATCTCTAGTTATCCTTTCTATCGGAGGGAAATTACCACAAGCACAAATGGCCCCAGGTCAAATGGGACATGTTATGCCTCACAAAGTCATGGGGTGGCCTAGGCTTACGAGATATATAACTTGTTAACAAAGTCCTTGGAGCTAAAATCTTGTTGAAATGAGTCAATTATTCTTCTGAATCAAGGGCCCTCTTATGGTATAGAAAATATGCTAGAGACAAGGGAAAGCAAGACGTGGTTCAAAGGACTCTCACCCAACATGGCTCTTTAAAAGGGAACATGGCCAGTGCCAACAAAGAACTCATATAGGCACATTGCTTTTGGGAAATAAAAAATGGCTAATTTACCAGATTCTTGGAGGATTCTTGGCAACAACTCCTAAGCCTAGCATCAACTTTTCAACTCTTCACTATTCAAGATAATGCCAACCTTAACGGAAAAGCACAAGTCAACCATTTCAGGAATGAAGAGATCCCCAGCCTCTTCAGGCAGTGGGTTCACCCTATTTGCTGGTAAGCAAAGAACCAACAGGAAGACCCTCTCCACCTATGGCAGGAACTCTCTAGAAGGCAAATCAAAACCACAAAGTGACTAGATATTCTTAGATTGGGATACAAATCGAATGGATTCTTCTTGATCAAGGAGGCATACTCTCTATCTTGACAACCCCCTCCCCGCTAGATCTTGATTTGCGTGGAAGGCTCTATGGACAGCTGGCATATGGCCTAAAGTCACTACCTTCCTACGGTTGGTAGACAAAAGAAGAATTATCGCATGGGACAATATTCTCGAAAGAGGCTTTGTAGGTCCATCATGGTGATGCATTTGTAGACACCATCCATAAACGATTGACCATCTTCTGGGGGCATGTGAGCTAGCCAACAACCTATGTGTTAGAAAATCCAGTAGGGAAACAAGTTTATTCTATTTTCCATTCTTGAAAGTTATTTGTGATTATGTTTTTCTTCTTAGATTATTATGCGTGTATCCTTATCATCAAATAAATGCCACAACAAGAAGATCACAACCGTGAACACAAGATTTAGACTCCAAGCTAGGGAAAAACCCCTCCAACAGGGGAAAACCTAAAAGAACTTATCTTCTTATCAAATTCAAAGGAGACTTCCAAGACCCAAAACAAGACTATAGACCTTCACCAAGACTAAGTCAACCAACCTTTCTTCCCACAATATTTTTCTGCAATTCTCGCCTGAGGAAACCCTAGCAACCTTAGGGTACTCGCACATGAGAGCCATAGATGGAGAAATTTAGACTTCTGAAATGCTACAACTTATTTTTCTTCTTTTGCAAGGCTCTCCTAACCTCTAAGAACCTTCGTATTCCTTAGTCACAAATCAAAATATGTGTGATGTGTGTCCCTTCAAGGAGGTTGAAACTCTTTGTTATATAACCTTCTTACTTGCTTCGATCACTCTTCACTAGGCTAACTTTAAGGGATGCTGGTCGACTTGGTCTTGGGACATAACTAGACTTTTGTAAGCATCAAAATAATATTTTATTTCTTGTTACAAGTGCCTAATAGGGTCTTTTACATCATGACAATGATTTTGAATCGAGACAAAAACCCTATAAGCAATCAATGGTTGCTTTGACCTAATGGCCAATGATCTTGAGCATGAAACCCATGATTAAACAAATAAATTTTCCCTTAAAAAAATATTTTTCATTTTCTTATTTCTACAAGTACATAAGAATTACATAAATAACAATTATGAAGATTGATACTAGTTACGCTTTTCAACACTCCCTCTTAACTATGGAGGTATTCATAATTGATCAATTGGTACAAGGACATTACTCACTTTGAAAAGTTCTCATAATAAGAGTATTATCATATGCAATGTTAGGGATCTTGATACCATAACTACCAAGGTATCAATCCAACAGGGACTAAGGTGTCATCAAGGAAACTTGCCACTATAAGTACCATTAGACTACAACCCTGGTATCAATCCAACTAGATATATATACCATCTAGGCCACCATTCCAAGACACCAACCCTCACAAGGATATAAGTATCATCAAGGTCAAGATATTTAAAAACATAGCTCCATATCATCAAGACCAAGATACCCTCCCATATCGAGATATAGACATCATCAAGGCCAAACTATAACTGAGATCTCAATACCAACTAGGCCAAGATGTCCACCCAAGTACCATCATACAGACATGTAGCCTATGATACTCATATCTACCTCTCAAGAATATCCACCAAACGAAGCATGCTCATCAGGGAGATATCAACACATCAACTACTTGTTCATTCATCAATCCATATTGTAGCTCCATGACCCCAACTAGTATCAAACTTCCATTATATTGGTTCTTACTATCAATATCTTAGCATAAAATCCATGGTCTACAACCATTCTTATGCTACTTATATCATAACAATATCCAAAAAATTCTCGATGGAAGCTTCCTTTTCCAACTTCTCAGGCAGCACCAAACTTAGTCTCAACACTTCTCAAAACAACCAAGTTTTGTTCATGACTTATCAAACACGAATAACCACCAGTAATGCTTTACCCATTCTTTGATCTCATTCTTTCCTTATGTCCTTTACTAGACATATGATTGTATAACACATGAAACGGAGAATCATGCTCCCGCTCTCAACTATGGAGGATATACCCTTTCCTTCATCCAAACTCCCTCTATACAAAGGGAGATCAACAACTTTATTTTTCCAGCTACACAGGCTCTTTCTTTTGTATCATCATATCATGAGAGGAGTTTGATCTTTAGGAACATCATTTATTTTATCTTCATATGGAAATAAGGTCATCTTTGAATCATAAATGTAAACTTCAATGTCATTAGGGTTCTTACAATTCCCTCTTTCCATCATGCTCAACATCATCATAAAGTCGAGAGGTTTTTTGGAGCAATGGGTTTCTCCAACATGCAGATCACTGCGGCCGGCTTCCTTCGACCCACAGGCTGGGGCTGGCTTCCTCGGCAATCTTCCTTACCATTCCGCGCGCGCCGCCGCTCTTGCAACCTCCGTCGACAATCCTCTTCACCACTCTGCACGCGATCTCCACGGCAGTCCGCAGCGACCCAAGATGCTGCTCGAAATCAAAAAATGCAGCCTCAAACGATCCCTGCGTGGTTCGATCTTGCCACGGCCACCGATCTCCTCCACGGAGCATTTATGCAAAGACAAAAAGCGCAGCCTTCTTGCCCTCACACAGGTTGGCGCGATTCTCAGCCAAGCCCTCACGCCGATCTGCAAACAAAAAGGTGCGTAAGTCTTAACGGTGAAGATCCCTCAGATTTCATCTCTGCCGTAAGCAAGCAGCGGATCGGCTTCTCGAACTCGCCAGATATGCTTGCAGAGGAGAAATCCCCTCCCTATCATCGCCATGGCAGATCTGCTCTCGGACACACAAGAGGCCCTAGCACTGTGTCTAGGCACTTCTTTGACTCCTTTCAGATCCAAATTTCTCAACCTACAGGCAGAACCATCCTGCAATGGGTCAGTTCTTTAGATCTGGTGCTGGATCTCAAACTGGATCTAGAACGACGGATTGGGATCCCTTCAGGCCTTCAGAGACTTCTCTTTCAAGGTAAACAACTTGAAGACCTTCTTCCCCTCTCTTCTTACAGCATTACCAGAAACTGCTCTTTGGTGTTAACCCTTCGTTTGAGAGGAGGTGCAGCGGGACAATCATCCTCTGCTCCTCCTTTCTCTTACAAAGATGCAGTACACTCTGAGCACCCCAAACCCCCGGAAGCCCTTAAACCTAAGCCTTTTTTGGTTGACAAGATAGAGGAAGTTCCCTCTGTTGAAATCACCCATGAAGGTCCTGCAATCCAACTTCAAGATTTTGCAGAAAGAGCCATCATTTGCAGATTTAACGGACTGTGGCCGCGATCTCAAGATCTCTATGAATGGATCCATGCAAACTGGACTCATCATTGTAAGATCAGTTTTTGTTCAAAAGGATACTCCATTGTTCTATTTGAGGACAGTGAGCATTATGAAAAGGCTTTAAAAGAAAGCCCTTGGTTCAAGGGAACAGTAGGGCTCTTCTTGACTCCTTGGTTCCCAGATTTTGATCCAGCGACTGCAGTCATTACCAGGACACCTGTATGGATCAGGCTTCCAAACTTACCTACCCACTTATGGCATAGTGCAGTCTATAAAGCTATAGGCAACACCTTGGGCAGTTTCATTATGGGAGATTACTGGCGGGATCTCAAAGGTCTCTACACATATGCCAGAATATGTGCGGAGTTAGATTTGAGCAAAGGACTTCCAGAACAAATCAATCTCAAGATCAACGACTTTGTCTGGACCCAGACATTGGATTACAAAAATACTGCATTCCGTTGCCGCCATTGCCACCAATCAGGGCATCTGCAGAACTCCTGCCCATCTCTCCCGGCAAAAAAGAATAAGGATAACCTCTCCAAGCCCAAGCCCAAATGATGGGCTCCTTGCTCTCCACCTCTAGTTGTGGATTCTGAATCCTCTAGCTCTGAAGATGAAGGTAGCGATGCAGAATTGGATCAAGCCCCTCCTTCAGTGGTCCCTTCCACCGATCGTCCGGTGCATTCCTCCGATACAGCCATCGCCCAGAAACGCGTCCATATGACCTCCTCCTCTGATTCAGAAAAGGAGGGCCCCCCGATGGAGATCCCCAATCTTCAAGTTGTCATTGCTCATTCACCCCAGGATGGTTGGGTCGAAGTCAAAAAAAGGAAAGGGAAAAAGCTTCGTGTTGAAGCTTCTGCCCATTCTGGGTAGAAGTCAGTCTTTTTGCTTCCAGCCATATGTTATAGCTTCTTGCTTGTTTCACTCCTTTTCCGGAACCGAGGTTGATAGTCCTATCATTTCCGGTGGCCGGTTTTTCGTCTCTCTTGATTGTATCATCTTGTACCATATTTTTGATTAATAGAATTAGTCCAATTCAAAAAAAAAAAAAAAACCATCATCATAAAGTCATCATCAAGTATGAGGTAGGCATACATTTTACAACCTCTTTAAAACTATGTACCTACAAATATCATCAACAAGCACATCCAAGCACACAAAAAGGTTGAAGTTGCTAGGTCGAAGATACCACTGCATCAAAGTGATGTTGCTTTATCTAGGCCGAAAACAGTATTGGAAAGTGATCATTTGCTGAAAAAGGAAAGCGCTGACTTCGTGTGGAGAAAGTTTGTGTCTAAGTCAAGAGTCTTGGATTATCTCGGGAAAACTATTGAAGGAAGAGTTGTTGATTGGGTTTTCTCCGATTGGGGTTTTACCCTGGTTGTCCGCCTACATTTGGTGTCCTTGACCTTCGTGCTATTGTTTTGGTAATTGCTTGATGAACTAAGATAAAAGAAGAACATAAAAAATTTGATAATAACACAAGAATCTCACAAGTAATTATCAAGTATAAGAAAATCTTTCTGTCTTTCCAATTTTCTAACACTTAACAGCCCCCCCCTTGGAAACCAAAATGTTTTTGAAAGATTTATAAGATCCTCTAAATATCTTTTTATGTATTTTTTATAGTTGTGCTTCTAGCACCTAAAGATTATACTTTTCCTTCATCTCGAATAAAAAAGTATTTTAAAATAAAATAACAAGAAGTTAGCCCCGAGGGGTAGCTCAATTGGTCAAGTCACTGTCATTAAAGCACCTTTACTATTGAGAGGTCACAAGTTCAATTCTATCGACACTTAGGTAAGGTTTCATTGTTGAGACGACAAGGAGTGACCCCTTTGGGTGGATCTACCTAATACAAATATTTCTTAGGCATGCTGGTAACCAATCTCCAAGATATGTGAACCACATATAGAGAAAAGGTAACAAGTAGTTACCTCACCAAATATAATATGGTGAGCTACTGTATTTATTGAATTGTAGATATAAATTTCATCTCAATAACTGCTAAGAACATGTCCACTAAGTAAAAGGTGGAATTATAAACAACAACCCAATAAATGGCATGTTATCAATATAAAATCGCATCCATCACTTAAAGCAAGATGCAAATGGTTTTTATTATAATTTAAATAAGATATATTTTCTTTTTTCATAACTAAATCGATTTCTTAGGGATTATGAGCATATTTACAATTTATTAACTGCCTAAATCTAATTAACTGATATTCATGCAAAGTGAGAATATCAAATTTTATAATACTTAAAATCAAAACTCCCAAAATGCATTACAATTTCGACGGCTTATCATTTGGTTATTTATCACATTCGAATCAAAAAAGACTATTTAAAAATATATACAGCATATAATTTAGCCATGTTTTGAGTTATATTTCATCAAATTTTGTTCTATATTTAAAAACAAAAAATAAAAAACCCTATGACACAAACCTCATTATTTAGATTAAAAAAACAACAACAACCATGACAAAAACACACTTTACTTTAAAAATGTAAGTAAATTGAAACATGATCATAACACCAAAAGATCAAGCCTAACAATAACTCTTCTAATTAAAGACTAACCAAGACCACTAGAGAACTCAATGAAAACCTAGATACCTAAGTATTCCAACCTAGTGAGGCTCACTACTGCGAGTAGTGAAAAAAAAAAAAAAACAACAAAATTCAAAAATCCTATACATAGTAATGGTTTTTTTCGAAATAACATGTTTACCCCTCTACCCCCCCCCACACACATATATATATGATTCCATACCCATCAACCCAAACAATTCACCCAAACCTTCTATGAATCACTCATTAAATTAGGATAGGCATAGTAATATTAAAGACTAACCAAGACCAACAGAGAACTCAATGAAAACCTAGATACCCAAGTATTCCAACCCAGTGAGGCTCACTACTTGCGAGTAGTGAAAAAAAACAAAATTCAAAAATCCTATACATAGTAATGGTTTTTTTCGAAATAACATGTTTACCCCAACACACACACACACACACACACACACACATATATATGATTCCATACCCATCAACCCAAACAATTCACCCAAACCTTCTATGAATCACTCATTAAATTAGGATAGGCATAGTAATATTGTATTTGGTTTAAATTGTATTACTCATTAAAATAGGATATGCTTAGTAATACTGTAATTGGTTTTACTTGTTTTTCACTAAATTTGAGGTTTAAATAGGGTTGTAATTGGTTTCAATTGTTTTACTTGTTAAATTAGGATAAGCTTAGTAACACTGTAATTGGTAATTGTTTCTCGCTACTTTTGATGCCTAAATAGGGCTTTTATTAATTGTTGTATTTATCAATTTTGTTTGCATTATTAAAAATTAATAGATTATGACGTAACAAATATTGTCAAATAAATATAAAAATAGATAATAAAAACACCAAAAGGTGAAGTTTAGTACCAATTTTTTAACAAGAGGTTGAGCTAGATCAACAAGCTAAATCTCACATCAAGACCTCACTGCCTGCACAAAAAGACCAACACAAACCACGTAATACTCACATAAATGCCTTGTTGACTGCCCAAAAATACCAACACAAAGAAGGCAACTACTCTGGTCTAACAAAGGTAAGGACCAACTAGTCCAATGCAACTTGAATCCAAATATTAACATGTAAAATAACACCATATCTGCAAAGGAATATGAAATCTATATCACTTATCCAACAACTGTCTTAAGTCGATGTTGGTTCACCCTTTTGACACTTATAATGCCCTAATTAACCTCTCTTTTTGACCTATTTTGCCTCGAATCTATCTACTATTCGCTTATTTTCTCCAAGTATATGCCCTTTTAGCCTTTTGATGTCTATATGAGGTAATCTATATCTCAAAACACAATTTCTATGTTTTCTTATAGTAAAAATATCATTATTTGATATTTTACTCTCTAATTTCTCTGATTGGTTCACATAGATCTCTGGATTTCCTACTCTTCCAGGCTCATTCAACGTTCAAGTACTCGGCCAATTCAACATTCCAGTAGTCGGCCAGTTCATCATTCCGGTACTCGAGTAGCTCAACAATCTGGTATTTCATCCAGTACTCATTCGGAAATCTGACACTCGTCAACCACTTGTGCACCTATCCAGTACTCGACCAATCGTTGCATTCTCAGCGACCATGCTCACCACACGCGCGCACTCAACCGACACTTGACCCGTGGCCCGAGCTTTCCGCTAATGCACTCATCACACCCATTCCATTGTTCGATTCCGATACCAAATTGCTCCATTGTTTATTTCTGGTACCAACTGCTCTAGTTGTTCTATCGTTTAACTCCAATACTCATATTCTCTGTTCGATTCTGGTACTCGTATTCCACTGTTTTGTTTTGGTACTAGCGTCTATTGTCTAATTCCGGTAAAAGATTTCATCTCCAAACTTGGTGCTTCAGCGAACAATTTACGATGGAACCAACGAATATGTTGAAGACATCTCCTTTACTTAGTTCCCTGGGATCCACTTTGTAATTTCAGTTTCATTATACAGATTGATGGTTATCTCCTGTACTTTGATTGTAACAACCCTCTTCTTTATAAAAGATAGCTATGTCGAATGATTAGATTAATCAGAATCTTTTTCTTGAATGGTTAATAGTTAATCTCTTAGTCTTCAGAGAGATTCGAGAAGGGAGATTAGGTCGAAAATAGAGCACTCTGAGATTTGTAATGTTGATATTGTAATCTTTCTTTTCCATTAATAATATGAGCAGCATTTGTTAACATCAATGTGTTATTTTACTTCTTAGCTTTGTAAGTCTTTAGCTTACCTTGGTAGCTCGACAAGGGCCCACCGAAGACATCAAGGCAAGTTTTCCCTTTGTTTAAGTTGTTAAATAGTTTAGTGTTTTCAGTTTTGTTTTACGAGTGATGCTTTCTTAGTTCAAGTTGTATTTGAGTTACAAATTTAATGATTGATTGAGTACAGGAAGGATAAAACTTGAGATCTCACCATTCACCTACATGCGGCATTAGTGAAGACTCATATTTCTTGTACTGATTTTGATTGTCTCGTTTAAATGCATTGAATTGATGAAGAGTAATAGTTACAGGAAACAAAGTTAGATCCATCTTGTTATTTCATGCGCTGATAAATGGAGAAACTCATTCCCTGATTTATAATATTCAGTTTGCAGTACTTGAGCATTGTGTGGCTTTTCATTAATTGTGTGACGAAATGAATTACAGTTTGTAGAATGAAGTGTTAGTTTGTAATACTCACTATGTAGACTATACACAGCAGACAACAGAACTTCGTTATTGTTGGCACATATAGTGCATCAACTATATTGATTACGAGTCCCTAGTCGATAATATATAATTGCCCCAACATTTTTGGCGTCGTTGTCGGGGTGCTGTAAACGGTGACATATTGGTTTGATGGATTGTGAGTAATTTTGAGGATGACCTAAGGGCGGAGAGAAGACGGTAAGATGAGAGGTAAGAACTTGCGCATCCACTGTGGTGGGGTCGCCCCAAAGTTAAGTTGTCCTCTCTTTTGGTAAGTAGTTAAAGTTTGATAATTTTGTTTTTATGAAAAGAATTAGAGATAGGAAAGGTAGATTTATTTCATCTAAACGCAGAGATAGGAAAGGTAGATTTATTTCATCTAAACGCAGAAAATATATAAGGTCCTAAAATTGTAACCCAAACTAATTCTGCTAATCGTTATGCAAGGAAAACACTAAAGGAGGAGAGTCCAGTGGTAACAGCAGAGGAGACATCAATAGAAATCAAGACAGTGGTAGAGGAAGTTCATACTGCAATAGAGACAGTACCTTGGAATGTTGCAGATAATCTAGTGACTGAACCATCATCTTCTGCAAGTGAGACATCTCCAACTGCCATAAATCTTAAAGTGTGGGAAGGAACAATGGAAGGAGAAGAAGGAAGAGTTGACAACCCGGAAAACAATGAACCAAAAACATTTGGATTTCCAATCCTTGACATTACCAGGAATGTCAATATGAAGAACATTCCCTTGTCATCGTTACCTCATTTCAATGGTCTGACATCTGAAGACCCTGATTCATTTTTATTCGAATTCGATA
The DNA here is from genome assembly GCA_031772625.1 of Pinus tabuliformis. Lineage (NCBI taxonomy): Eukaryota > Viridiplantae > Streptophyta > Pinopsida > Pinales > Pinaceae > Pinus > Pinus tabuliformis. Next base: position 1,724,698,799 of record CM062820.1, read on the forward strand.
TATTGTGTAGAATTTATAATTATACAGGTAATGCTAAAAAACTGAAACTTTTCCCATCCAAAAACTCTGCATTAAGATGGTTTATGAGTCTAGGGGAGCATACTATTACATCTTGGGATGATATGAAATCAGCGTTTCTGCAAAAATACCAAGACTACTATAGGCCCAAGGATGCCTGGAATGACATCTTTAGAATGCAACGAGTTGAAGATGAAACCCTAGAAGACTATTTAGAAAGGTTTCTTTACAATTACCAAAAATCTAAACAAGTTGCTCTTGACCTAGCCACAGTTAAGACCATTTTTCTAAAAAAAGTGTGGGATGATTGTATAGAAATACTTAATCTTATGAGTTCGGATGATGTCTATCAAAAATCATTTGCCAAGATTGTTGAATATTGTAAAAAGTAGTCTCGTAGTCAAGCCAACGCTGGAAAAAGTCCTAGAGAACTTGTAAGTAGAATTGTCAAACCAACCACAACTGGGGTAACTAGGACAAAATTGGGGAATCTGTTGGATAATTTTAAAATTGATATCCTTAGTACCATTAGTAACCAGCTAGATACCCTCAATAGCAAAAGGAAGCAAGAACAGGAAAATGTTGCTTTAGCTATCTTTTGTCCTCGTTGTAGGAAGAAACGTCTTGAAAAATAATGTCCCCTTAATACCCTAGAGATTTGTAAAATTTGCACAAATAAGCACTCAACCGAAGAATGTCCTTCATTACCAGGACTACAAACTAGATGCAAAGGGGGGATAGAACCGCAAGATTCATCCTATTCCTCTAGGAGACCATGGAGGCAACAAAACCCCTCTGTGTCCCAAGATCCTTACATGTAGTTCACTCAACAGCAATGGGCCCCTCGGATACCTTATTCTCAATGGGGACCCCAACCAGTACAAGGAAATTCTTGGCAACAAGGTTGTAGGGGAGCTTTGTATTGACACATGCCTCTACAACCTTACCAAGTACCCTCTTATCCAAACTATACACAATATACTTCAAACATTTCTCAGTTGTTGCCGGGGTTTAATACACCCCTCTTACCTTCATTCCAACAACAACAACAACCACTGCCCAAGAATCCAAATTCACAACAGCCTGCTCTGCCCATGAATCCACTTCCTCAACAGTAGTTGCCTATGAACGTAAACGCACAACAACTTTCTCTGCCCATGAATTCGACTCAACAACAAGTACCACCAAATCCAAACCCCCCTTGACCAACTCAATTGCTTGCACAACTTATTCCAAATCCTAATAATAAACCAACTCAACCTGTGTAGAATGTAGAGTTGCAGACCTTCCCTAATTATACCATCACTTCAATTCCAATCAATGAAATTCTACTAAGGTTTGGGAAGATATTAAACAAAACAGGACTTGCAGTCATTATTCAAGAAGAACAGCGAACAAATTAACCTTCTGAGAACAAAGAGGAAGATTTTCCTCTTGGTGAAGAAGAAAACGCTCCTGAAGGAGTAACCAATTTTACTAAACCACCTAAACCATCTCAAGAAATTACTCAACCCCCTTACCCATAAAGGTTGCTTGTTAAAAACCCGGAGGTCCTACCAAAATGTGACTTAGAGGTTGAACTACGAAATGTCTGTGTGAGGATACCCTTGTTGCAAGCCATCAAGGATATTCCAATTTATGCCAAGATTGTAAGGGACCTTTGCATTAAAAAGCCAAGAAGAAAGAGGAAGGATCCCCCTGTTAAGTTCCTCCAAAAGAAACGTTTTCAACTTGGCGTTTCGGCTTTGTTATACGACAACAGGTTTAAAAAGTTCAAAGGGAAGTTGTCAACTAGATGGCTTGGACCTTACTAGATAGAGACAGAGACAGTATACGACAATGGCTCAGTGAAAATCAAGACTATTGATGGAGAGTAGATCTCTTTTGTCATTAATGGACATTGTCATTAATGGACATCGATTGAAATTTTATCACAAGCCACTATCAAAAGAGGATTTTGCCAATCATGTTCTTCAGAATTCTGGAATACAATTGGTCGAAGAGAGGAACCCTCCTCTCACTGATCCACCTCTGTAAGTTTTGCTGCATAATTAATTTCATTTTGTACATATATGTATATAGGTGTGCTAATGTATATGATGATTTTTGTGTTACTAACAAAAGCAAAAGTTGAATGTGTTCTCATGTAGATAAGCAATAAGGAGAACATCTGCCAGGAGTAGGTTTATTCCTTTATCCAGCCCTGGTAGATTATCTATGGAAAAGGGGGCTTATGGAGTTTTCTTTAAGTTTTTCAGACTCCTAAAAATTGAAAATACCAGCGAGCATGAACTAGCCTGAGCTTGAGAAAAATCCACGGGAGAGTGAATGGAGTTTTCTTTAAGTTTTTCAGACTCCTTAAAATTGAAAACACCGGCGAGCATTGACTGATCTGGGCTCGAGAAAAATCCACAGAATAGTAGTAGTTAGGTGATTTCCCAATAAAATGGAAATGGAAACAAGAAACAAAGGTCAGCTTGATCTCAAGAAGAGGAAGATATCCAACTCCAAAATATTTTTCATTACAGAACCTTGGAACCTGATCAGTGACTTCTTTTGCTTCAGTTTCAACCTCTTCCATTGCATTTTTTTTAATTCTCGCACCAATGTGTATTGTTCATTTCCTTGTTCCAATAAATGGATTTGTATACAACGTCCGCAATTATCATTATTTACTCTAGCTAGACCTTCAGAATGCGTCAAGTTACAAGAGAAAACCTGTAAAATATCAATTTGGAAATTTCACTAAGACATTTGCATTCTTTGTGTTCATCTTGTATTGAAGCTCTCTGTGTTCATCCGATACTGAAGGAGCTCATTGTGTTCATCAAGTACTGAAGAAATTCTTTGCATTCATCCGGTACTGAAAGAAATGTTTTATGTGTAATCTGGTAATGGAGGTATAAGATCAATATTTTTACTTTTTGCTATTAAGGATTCATATTAATTGTGCGATGACATATGATTATCCTCTTTTTTATCACCCTTTACTTGCTAGTCCTATAGTAATCCTAGACCATTTACCTTCGAAAAAAATTCTTTTTGTATGATCAAATGGGATGGCTATGGTAATGATAAACTAAATAACTGATCCTAATCTAAGCATGTTATCCCTTATTCCACCCTCATGGGTCATTTATTGATGGCTGCACCTTTAAAAGAATTGTCACAAATTCTTGACCCCACCAAAACCCAGACTGTATTGATGTCAATATGTGGTAATTTATATCTCAAAATGCAATTTCTATGTTTTCTTATAATAAAAATATCATTATTTGATCTTTTACTCTCTAATTTATCTGATTAGTTCACATAGATCTTTGGATTTTCTACTCTTCCAGATTCGTTTAGCATTCCAATATTCTATCAATTCAGCGTTTTGGTACTCAGCTAGTTCAGCGTTCCGGTACTTGGGAAGCTCAATAATCTGGTATTTCATCCAGTACTCATTCGACAATCTTGCACTCGTTAACCACCTGCACAACTATCTAGTACTCGACCAATAGTTGTGTTCTCAACAATCTTTCTCACCACACGCGTGCACTCATCCAACACTTGACCCGTGACCCGAGATTTTGGCTAATGCGCTCACCACAACCATTCCATTGTTCGATTATAGTAACCAAATTGCTCCACAATTTGATTCTGGTACCAACTGCTCCAGTGCTAACGTTTAACTCCAGCGCTCATATTCTTTGTTCGATGTTGATACCTATATTCCATTGTTCTATTTTGGTACCAGTGTCTACTGTTTGATTCCAGTACCATACTTCATCTTTAGACTTAGTGCTTCAACAAACAATCCACTCTGGAACCAACGAAGTTGTTGAAGACATCTCATTTACTTGGTTACCAAAGATCCACTTCCTCATGATGACAAAGTTACAAATGTAATTTCAATTTCATTATACAAATTATTGTAATAACCCTCTTCCTTATAAAAGAGAGGTATGTTGAACAATTAAGTTAATCTAAATCTTTCTTGAATGGTTAATAGTTAATCTCTGTCTTCGGAGAGATCCGAGAAGGGAGATTAGGTTGGAAACGAAGCACTCTGAGATTTGTAACGCTGATATTGTAATCTTTTTTTTCATTAATAATATGAACGACGATTGTTAAGATCATTGTGTTATTTTACTTCTTAGCTCTGTAAGTCTTTAGCTTACCTAGTAGATCGACAAGAGCCCACTAAAGCCATCAAGGCAAGTTTTCCCTTGTTTAAGTTATTAAATAGTTTAGTCTTTCCAATTTTATTTTACAAGTGATGCTTCCTTAGTTCAAATTGTATTTGTGCTATAGATTTAAGATTAATTGTTTTAAGTACACGTCGGATAAAACAAAGACTTACCTAGTAGATCGACAAGAGCCCACTAAAGCCATCAAGGCAAGTTTTCCCTTGTTTAAGTTATTAAATAGTTTAGTCTTTCCAATTTTATTTTACAAGTGATGCTTCCTTAGTTCAAATTGTATTTGTGCTATAGATTTAAGATTAATTGTTTTAAGTACACGTCGGATAAAACTTGAAGTCTCACATTCACCTACATGCGCCACTAGTGAAGACTCATATTTCCTGAACTGATTTTGATTGTCTTGTTTAAATGCATTGAAATGATTAAAAGTAACAGGAAACAAAGTTAGATCCATCTTGTTATTTCATGAGCCTATAAATGGAGGAACTCGTTCCCTGATTTAGAATATTCAATTGCAGTACTTAAGCATTGTCTGGTTTTTCATACCATTAATTGGGTGAAGAAATGAATTACAGTTTGTAGAATAAAGTGATAGTTTGTAATACTCACTATCTAGACCGTATAGACAACATGACTTATCTATTGTCAACACATATAGTGCATCAGATCTACTTATTATGATTCCCTGGTCGATAATTAAGTATCGAGGCAAACACTCAATAAAAAAAGTATTATCATATATAATATATATACATGATGCCATTACAAATTACCAAAACAATTCCCTCTTGAACCTTTTTTGATTAATCATGTTTCTAAACTAGTTGATCCAAAATAGCCTAGAATATAATGACTATACAATCATATTTTAATTCCATCACAAGTATCCAAAACGATTCGCCCTTTGATTAATCACGAGTTAAAATAATCTATACAAACTAAAGAATTTCAATCACAAAAGTTTCTTTATACATAACCATATGAAAAAGACATATTCGATGCTTTAATAATTGCAATTATATCAATCATCTTAATTTGGTAATTATAGAAATAATTTAACACATTATTTAGACATCAAATTTGGATATCAGAACCCCCATCCCCTTTGTAAGATTCTCTCACACGGATATGCATACTGATACTAAATGGATTTAATTGCACAACGCCTCATCAACACACATCGGCTAAATATTTTTTTCCAGAGAAAAAATAATCATGGATTTATATTAAGAGAATATAAAGTTCTGAATACATACAAGACCGTACCATCCTGGAACAAATTCAGGAAGGCCATCCTGGAACAAATTCAGGAAGGTCAAAACAGCAGATTATACAGATACTTCCACAAAAAATATGACTGTACAGATAGCTTACAGATATTCCATCTGTAGAAGCATTATATAAAACAATCCAAAAAGCATAGAGATAGTTTCAAAAGTGAAAACATCCACAAAAAACAGAGAAAACATCCGCAAAATCCCATGGGCATGACTGTTTCATTATTTTCAGTCATCTTTCAATCTCAAAATTTTTGGGCATTCGCTAAAATTGTTTGTATGGCTTCTTTTTTCATCGGAGAATAAGAGATTATTGTATTAAAGTGGCCCAGTAAAGAATCCGAAAGGACCCTTGAATGCCCATAAACTTTACTTCACATAAGCCCCCAAAATAAGCCTAGACAGTTGCATCCAGTGATATAGAAAATGGAATAAGCATCAAAATATTAAATGGAATAAACATCAAAATAATGACGAGGATTCACAACGCCTAGAACCCTTGATATTCGATCAGTACAAAAAACTCAGCAAGAATCCTTCTTTGCACCTCGTATAGTTTAAAATCCACGCAAATTACAAACCTCTTGTGTGAATTAAATTTCAACGTCTTCACATGAAATACTATTGGCACCATCACATAACTAGATTGTCTTAGGCACCTTCATAAATTCAAAGTTACGCTGAGAAAGTTACACCTATTGATCATTTGATAGCAATATTTATTATCACCAAGACAACAGCTTAAAGCACACGAATGTCACCTAAAGAAATAATTAAAAGCGAAACTCCTTGCCATAAATAATAAAATAAATATGACATCGTTTATATTTGGCTATTGGAAAAAATATATATATTCGGAGAATATGCCTTTAAAGGTTTACTGGATGCTAAAACCAAAACAAAAGTATCCAAGAAAGGTGGACTTTCAACTACAGAGAGTAAACATGTGCCGTACATCTTTTTCAAAATTCAACACAGTAACCAAAAGAAAGATTAAACTAACAAAATTAATTTGACCAAATGACAAAATAGTAACCCTCAACTCTGTCAAAGCCCACTCTATCACACTTGGTAAAAAAAAAAAGGATTCATATAGCAGTGAAGGCTTTCTTTGCAGAACCACTGCTAGAACCCGCAGGAATCACCTTCAGAACATTAAACCTTACAGTCTTGGACAAGGGCCTGATACAAGCAAATCATATAAAATGTTAACAACCAATAAAAACACAAAAAAGAGTCACAGGTTTTAGTGGATACTCCCATAAATAGATTTACCTGCATTGCCCAATGATAACATGATCCCCTTCTTTGACACGGAAACAGGGTGAAATATGGGCTGGTATGTTCGAATGTCTCTTTTCATATCTGTTAAGTATGCATACATTCAAAAATTACTACTTAAATGGAACTGTACAGAAATATAATTGCAATTCACTATAATGTTCTCTAGTTACCTCTGATATTTCTTGACAAAATGGAGATAGTCCCTACGGACAATTATTGTCCGTGTCATTTTAGCACTGTAACATGTTCCAGCTAATATACGACCTCTTATCGAAACGGTACCAGTGAATGGGCACTTCTTGTCGATGTAGGTCCCTACATAAAAACCAAGAAAACTTAGTTTACACAATCCAGTGGAGAAGACAAAAAAGTTATAACAGGCAAATTCGTTAGTATTGACAAATATCGTTGAGAATGACGGCAGTAATATAAAATAACATGCACCAACCAGAAAATATTTGCCCCAATCAGTGGAAACCAAAAAAGAAAACGTAGAGGCTTGCGCAACGTGTGTTCAAAGAATTCAAAACAACCTACAAAAAGACTTTTTATTGTATCAATTTGGATGATTCATCATAGCTATTTTTGAATCACAGCAGCTACTTCCCTGACTTCACAGACACTATATATTCTGGTAAACAATAAGAAAGAAATGTGATTCTGCATTCAATTAATTCATATGGATTGATAGCTAAAGATCTACAGCAAAGTGTGAACCTGGTAAGTGATTGATGCATGTATTGGGCATGAGAAGCCTGTTCTAGTCTATACTAAATTATAAAGGGCTCTTGTTTACAGCTTTAATTGTGTTTTTATCATGATGGAGTCAATTTTCAGTCTTAAATATGAAGACTTAAAATGTATTTCAACCTCAAATGTATTTATGGGAAACAACTAAAAGGCAGTGTTAGAATTTTCTCCAGAGTCCAATACACATGGATCAAGTAAGTTACATTTCAATAGGCAAGCACGGAGACATTTCAAATGGCACCAGGATCCCTGCTTTCCAGAGGGTGATAATTTTCAATCTTATGGGTGGAATCATGGCAATTTCCTTGCATGCAGGTGCCATGCAGCTTCAGTCTTCTTGGGAGAAACACCAAGATGGTCGATGCCCACATAGGACACTAAAATGTCTCCAAGTAATGGGTAGCACTAAGATAGTCACAAGATGTTCGTTGCCACAATCAAGCATTCTTGTCCCATCGAGTTCCCAATATATGTTGTTTGTAGAGCAGATATGATCTCAACCATTCTGAGTTCATTCAACCATACCCCCATACTAACAAACAATATTTTGGGAATTCATAACAACTGCACCATTTCTATACCTGGTATGTCTTCTTACTCGTGCAACCTTGCTACAAGGAAGCATTTTGGCATTCAAATGGATAATTTAATAGAAACAACAATTAAATGCACAATAATATATACAAACAAAATATATCGCAATAATCAAATCTGCCCAGAATTTAATCACCATACCTTGAATAGCTTCTTTGGGGGTCTTGAAGCCAAGACCCACATTCTTCCAAAACCTGTTGCCACCTTTTCCAGGACGTTTCCCCTTCCCAGACTTCTTAGAACTGCAACAATATAAATTAAGGATCAAAAGAGAAGCAAATCAAAAGATTCTAAACATGAAATAAAATCAAATAATACTGCAATATGATTACCTGAGAAAGACTTTTGGTTGCTTTAGAAAAGCTCTCTCGGTCTATAAAAACAATACAAGGAATTTGTATCAGAGATGTCCCATTAGTTGATAATAATGACAATACTAACAACAACGTTTTCACTGTTCAACCACAAGCTTCAGAGTGGCATAGAATATTGGAAAAAGGCGTTTGGCTTCTGTTAAAAGGGCTTGTTATGGTTAACTGCTTTTTTATAAATAAACCCATCCACCAATATTTGAGCATAGCGATAGAATAATAGAATGGATGATCGGAGAGCCTATCCCAATATTACATATATACCCAGACCCTGCATTGTGATTAATAGCTTTAACATGAGCTTGCAACTCCAAACACGCAAAGGAACCATGACAAAATCAAGAACTCCGTTTGATAAAAGTACTAAAGTCTAAACTCAAATCCCCATTGTTTAAAAAAAATAGAAGTCTTGGGCAAATCCTGAGCTGGCCGTTCGTAAGAAAACTGGAGAAAAAAAGACTAAAGTTGGCATCATGGAAACTTTGTTTACTAATTTATGATATTTCCAAAAGTTTCCAAATAAGGACCAAACAGTCTAACGCGAATCCTCCAAACCAGACTAACAAGGGACCAAAATAGCTTTTGGCCATTCTACACCCCAGATTACTGAGGGTCTAACCAGTAAACACTTATCAAATCCGGGGCATTAATCAATGCGTTTAAATTCCACACAAAAACAAAAGCCATAAAAAACTTTGCCAACGAAACAAATCCCTGCATTAGCCATATTTCAAGTGAATCTCAGCAGGGAGTGAATACCCCAACGACTAAAGCCCTGGATCCTTGCCTTATTGCATATAGCCAGAACGAGGGACCTATGCAGAATGTTGTCCACAAACAACGCAACCTTCTCACTTTCTAAATAGGGCAGACAGCAGTTCAATGCGAAATAACTGGTAATTGCAATGTATGTCACCTTGATCAGCGCTAGAGTCATACAAAACAAAACCGCTGCAAATAGCTTAAGCCCCAATCCCACATTTTTCATAGGAAGAGAGACAGGATGAAAAAGAAGGGTTTCCTTATCAAAAACTGGATATTGTGGGCCAAACAAATGTAAGAAAAACAACAGCTACCATACAAACGACATGAATCTGAAAGAGCTCAATAAACCAAAATCTTCTCCACTCCAGAAACTCACTTGTTCTTCTGCGGAAACCCTAAAAAATCCAAAATACATTAAAAAAAAACCATGAAAAGCCTTGAAGGAATAGAGCTTGAATACCTGTTCTGCCATGGCTGCAGGAATTCAAGGCTTCTAACTTCGCATTTCAAGGCCTCGGCCGCTCCCGCTCCCGCTCCTACCTGAGAAGTTCCAAACAAAAGAGAAGAAAATGGAAGCCCTGGTTATTTAATCCCTATAAACCCTAGTTCGATCCTCCTTTCTTGTCAAAACCCTAATTGGTAATTGGGATAAACTAATTAATATCTCTAGGGTTTCTATTGAGGCGTCATAAAAGTTGACTTGCGTTTTGCAGCAAGTTTGTATATGGCTTTATGTATGCAAGCAGCGCTTGCTAGCCCCCAAGTGTACACAACAAAATTTTTATTGAACAGTTAACTGACTCGTAAATTAGATACCAGAAAATAACAAATAAATCAAATAAACCATGTAATGTAAAGAGTTTAGATACCAGAAAATAACAAATAAATCAAATAAAGTATGTAATGTAAAGAGTTATGTTAGGTATAGGCTAAATCATTAAATTTCAAATGCAATAGGGTGACGTTTTATTTTTTTTAATGTTATTAATGGTACATGTTTTTTTCCTGTATATGATTTATTATATTTTTGGTCTCGTATCATTGATCGCCTTGAAAGGCAATTGGAAATTTTTAATGACTTTTTTAAGCTCGTGAACTATTAGTTACCTTAAAAAAAAAATTAACTTTATAGTTTTCAATGTTTATAGTTTTCAATGTTTCTAAAAAATATTTATCTAATATTAATTTGTGAAAAAAAAGTTAATGATTATTATTACATTTTACAGTTATTTAAAAAAAAGTTAATGATTACTATTACATTTTACAATTATTTATATGTTAATGTTGATTAAATCAATATTGTTTCTAAAAATTGAATTAATAAGGATTATGTTTTTTTAGTTTTTTTTTTTAAATGATGTTATTGTTTTTTAGATGTTTAGTCTGTGATCGTTTTCTATGAGCTTATATTGCCAACTTTACTTTATATTGGATGAGAGATTTAGTATACTAGATTTTGATAACCAAAATGGCCTTACATTGAGACAATTTTTATTTCGATGTTACCTAAACTCAATAAGGTCTTAGAAATCAATCTTTCACATTGGTAATTTTGTTGAATCCAATATTTATCCCCTTATCATTTTGATGTTGCTTCACATTATTTTATATATATATATAGATAGATAGATATATATATATATATATATATATTCATTACTTAGCCAAATATAGTCTTGATAAGTGGAGGCATCATTTTCTTACACTTCAATCTTCCACTCTTGAGATCTAGATATTATCCCTCTTTTGCATTATTTTGCTATATTTTTTATCCTAGAGTATCTAAACATGATAGCAAGGGAAGCTTGTAGAGCATCTATGAGTTGCACTTTGATTTCACTAACAACATCATTATCTCCTAAACTTCTCCTTTACTATTATACTAATCTAAAAAATAATAAATTATATCATTTTAATTATTTTATGGACAAACACTCTCATGCCCTTCACTTTCATCTTAGGCAATTTGTGGTCTAGTTTTATAGGCTAATGATGAAGATTGATCATCGTATTTATTGTGATTGATGTACATGTAAGCTATATATTAAGAAGTCGAGGTCAAAAGAACGTGTAATGTACAAAGATCCACCATCCTTGCTATGTGGAATACTCCATGTTGATTTATCATAATTCGCCAATTAAATTTACCAACAATGAACACAGTGATGCATTTGTATCCAAAAATTAAACATATGCAAACAAACTTTCATAATAAATGGCCACCCTACTTCTTAAAATATCCTCTCCACGAGATTAAACCCCAATATTAAGGGTTAAATATTAGAACTAATATATTTTTTTTGCTACAAGATTAGGGTTCGGCTCTGGAGCATGCCCCTAGCCGCCATCGCTCCTGCTGGGCTCTCTCGGCAGCCTCCCGCTGCTGAGACCATCCAGTGTGTGGAGATAGCTCTGCGCGGTGAGCCTCCTCATCAAAATTTTGAGTCCAACTAGTATGGATGTCGGAGGGGGCCCCTCTTCCCCCCCTCCTGAGATTGTCGCCTTCAAGAGATTGGTAGCCTTCTGTGGCAAGAGGAAAGCAAACTCGAAACAGCAGAAATTTGTTAAGAAAGTCGAATCCATCCCTTCAATAGAGCTGCCTGTGGAACACCTATGTCGGACTGTGTTGAACCTGGTTGAACGAGGGCTCATTGGACAATTCAAGGGTCTCTGGCGCTCTCCCAAAGCTATTGATGGATGGGTCCAGCAAAACTGGAGGCCCCTTGTCTCTGAAGGAATACAAAGCCACATGGTAGGCGGAGGTTATTATGTTTTTGTTTTCGAATCAGCAGAAGATCGAGATCTCATTTTCCGAAACAATCCATATTTCATGGGCCCCCATGGGCTCTATCTGAATAAATGGATGCTGGACTTTGATCCTTCCCATGACACTTCTTCAATCGTCCCTGTCTGGGTATGGTTACCTCATCTTCCTCTTCATTGTTGGATGTTATGCTCTTGACCTGCAAGAAGATACCAGAATACCAAATATGCGAAGAAATATACCCAGAACACAGAACAATAAGAAATAACAGTAAGTATTTTATTATTTAGAAAGGAAAGCAATGTTCCCTTGCCTCTTCGAGGGGGCAACCTCCAATAGAGCTGGGCTCAATTACAAAATAAGACATAGTGCTCCTCGAGGGGAGTCTCTATCCTTTATATAAGATTCATACATGCAATACCATGGTTCTTATTAATACCATCTATCTAATACCATGGCCCATTTGCAACTAATTGTGGTCCCTTCTTTAAATGCGGGTCAACCACTTACAATTATTAATATGGGCTTTATTGACTCTTTACTTAACTATAACTATGACTCGATCCTATTACATAAATAAGGGGGTTAGGGTTGGACCCTAACATGCCCTCCCCCATAAGAATAGCCTTGTCCTCAAGGCTGAAGCTGCGGAAACTGCTGAAGGATAGTGGTTGGTTCCCAGGTCGCATCTTCCGGAGAGGTGTCTTTCCACTTGACGAGGACTTCCTTGATTGTGCGGCCGCGCAGGTGTCGTTCTCGCGTGTCAAGAACCTATTCAGGTTGGAGCCAGATTGACCCTTCTTCATCCAATTCAGGTAGACTGGTTTGAATTTGGCAACGGTTCCCAATCACTTTCTTGAGGCATAAGACATGGAAGACTAGATGGATTTTTGCAGTGATGGCAAAGCTAGCTTGTAGGCGACTTCTCCGATGCGCTGAAGTACTTGATACGGTCTGTAGAATTTTGGAGATAATTTCTGACAACCCTTGTCTTTGAGTGATGTTTGCTTATATGGTTGCAACCTCTAAAATACTTGATCCCCTTCTTGAAATTGGCGTTCTGAATGATGTTGATTTGCCTATTGCTTCATGCGGTTTTGAGCTTGATGGAGATTCTCTCTGAGGTGGGCCTGCATGGTTGTGCAGTTCTGTAGGAGTTGATCCACTACTTGTACCTTTGAGCATCCCTTGATATAAGAAGTAGGTGAAGGAAGGAGTTGACCATAAACTGCTTCATATGGAGTCATTTTGGTGGTGGCATGATAGTTGGTGTTATACCACCATTCAGCTAGAGATAACCATTGTACCCATAGATGTTGCTTTTCTGAAGTGAAACACCTAAGATAGGTCTCTAGACATTTGTTGACTGCTTCAGTTTGACCATCAGTTTGGGGATGATAAGAAGTACTGAGTTGTAGTTAGGTACCTTTTAGCCTAAAGAGTTCCTGCCAAAAGTTACTGGTGAAGATCGGGTCACAATCAGACATAATGGAAGTGGGCATGCCATGCAATTTGAAGATCTGGTCCATGAAAGATTGAGCTACCAAAGTCGATGTAAAAGGGTGGGGTAGGGCGCAAAAATGAGCATACTTAGAAAGTCTGTCCACAACCAACATGATGACTGACTTGTTGCCTGACTTCGAAAGACCCGTAATGAAGTCCATAGAAACCTCCATCCAGATTGAGGCCGGGATGGGCAATGGTTGTAATGTGCCTGGTGATTTGACTATTTCTCATTTGTGGCGCTAACATACATCGCACACAACTACAAAAGTCAGAATGTCCTTTTTCATGCATGTCCAAAAGAATGAACGTCGAGTGCGAGCATAAGTCTTCTGAAAGCTTGAACGGCCTGCAATGGGAGATGAGTGCAACTCCGCCAAAATTCGATTTTTGAGGGTGGATGTTGGTGATATCATGACTCTGTCCTTATAGCAAAGAATCTCATCCTGCCAAGAGTAGCCTGCTGTGGAATTTGGATCTGCCTGCAATTTATTAATGAGTTGGGAGAGCAAAGGATGTGAAAACCATTCCTTGCGAGCCTCTTCAATCCATTCTGGAATGGGAAGGGAGATTGCGAGCAGGGTGCTTTCCTCCTCAAATTGGCATGATAACACATCTGCTACGAAATTTTTGCACCCTTTCTTGTAAATTATCTCATATCATATCCCAGCATTTTGGCGAGAATAGGCGTTGCTCCAAAAAATATTTAAGGCTTTGATGGTCTGTGCGGATTTGGAAACGCTGCCCCAATAAGTAAGGTCGCCAGGTATCTATTGCATGTAAGATGGCCATCATCTCCTTCTCATAGGTAGATTGTCCTAGATTTTTCCCACTTAGTTGTTGGCTAGTGAAGGCCAAGGGTCGACCATCCTGCATTAAGACCGCCCCAATACCCGTACCTGAAGCATCACATTCAACCACAAAAGATTTGGTGAAGTCGGGTAGTGCTAATACAGGAGTGGAACACATGGCATGTTTGAGAGCTATAAATGCCTGTTGCGCTTCATCATTCCAAAGAAATGATTTTTTCTTGAGGAGGTGAGTGAGGGGTCTAGCAATGCGACCATAATTACGGACAAATTTGCGGTAGTAGCCCGTGAGACCCAAAAATCCTCTCAAGCTCTTCAAGGTCTTTGGTTGAGGCCAATCCTGCATTGCTTGGATCTTTTTGGGGTCCACCTTGACACCTTCACGCCCCACAATGTGGCCTAAATACTCAACTTCTTCCATGCCAAAAGAGCACTTGGACATGTTGACAAATAATTTATTCTTCCGGAGTAGTTGCAAGAGCAGATCTACATGCTGAAGATGTGTGGCCCAGGTGCGGCTATAGATGAGGATGTCATTAAAGAAAACAAGGACAATTTTTCGGAGATATAATTTTAAGCAGGTGGTTCATGAGGCTCTGAAAAGTGGATGGGGCATTACAACTACCAAATGGCATGACCAGGAACTCATAATGGCCTTCATGAGTTCAGAAAGCATTCTTTGGAATGTCTACTTCTTTCATGCAAATTTGGTGATAGCCTGAGCGAAGGTCGAGCTTAGTAAAGAATTGAGCCCCAGTTGATTCATCCAGCAAATCATCGACAATCGGGATGGGAAATTTATCTTTGACCGTCAACTTGTTGAGGGCCCTGAAGTCTGGACACATACGTCATTCCCCATCTTTCTTGAGCACCATGACCACAAGCGATGAATAAGGACTAATGCTAGGACGAATGACGCCTGCTTCCAAGAGTTCCTTAATGACTTTTTCAATTTCATTCTTTTGGGCGAACAGATATCTATATGGGTGCACATTTGGTGGTTGGGCCCCTGGGACCAAAGTAATGCTATGATCATGTTCCCCTCTCAAGGGTGGAAGCTCATGAGGCTTGTCAAAGACTGGCAGATGGTTGTTTAAGATCTGTTGCATCTCAGGATGAATATGAAGAGAAGTGGGTTCGAAGGCCTAGATGGCATTAAATTGGGCTATAACTCCATGGTGGCCCTTTTTTAACATTTTTTCCATCATATGCGAGTTGATGATAGAGGGATCACCCGCCTAGAGTCCGCGAAGGGTATGTGTGTGGTTGTTCTACTTAAAGCTCATATATAACTCATGGAAATCCATTGTGATTGGGGCGAGTGTGTGGAGCCATTCAACACCCAAGACAATGTCACACCCTCCCATGTGTATGGCAAACATGTGGGTCTTTAACTAATAATCCCCCATTTGAAGTTTGACATTTTCACAGCGGCCTTCACATTTCATTGTCCCCCCATCAGCAATTTGGACCTAGAAGTTAGAGACTGCTTTGTCAAAATAATGAATTGCTTTCGCGACTCTTTGATGGATAAAGTTATGCGTGCTGGCACTGTCAATCAAGACTACTACAGGGCGATGCTTAATAAAACCTCTGATTTTGAGAGTTTGGGGAGAAGAAATCCCTGCCAAGGCATGAAGCGAGATAACTGGTTCTTCAGGTGCATTGTCCGGCTGGTTGTCCTCATCTTCCTCCTCTGGTTCCTCAAGTGGTGGGGCTTCCTCCGATGAACTGTGATCAGTAGCATCAATTTGAAAGAATTTGGGCTCCTTGCATTTATGCCCGAGGGAGTATTTCTCATCACAGCAGTAACACAATCCTTGTTTTCTTCTTTCCACCATTTCCGTTGGTGACACCTTTTGAACCTTGAGTGTTTAGGTGGTGCTTTGAGCCTAGGTGGGGCGACCCTTGGCTATGAAGTTTGGGCGATTGGATTGGGCCACTAACGCACGTTCTACTTCCCGAGCTATCTTGCTAGAATCCAGCCATGAGGTTGGGTGTTACAGTCGGACGTGGGCTTGTATGGCTTCTTTGAGACCACTGACAAAACATTCCAAGTAGAACTGATCGTGTAGACCTCCTGTGCGAAACTAAGGCTTCAAAGGCTGTAATATATTCGTTCACTGTTCCTGTCTGTCGGAGGTTAGTGAGATGACCCAAAAAATTAGATTCAGGGTCAAAGCGATCCGTAAGAGCTTTTGAGAATGTCTTCCAAGTCACGGGCCTTCCATAGCAACGTTGATGCCACTGCCACCATTGCCATCTTTCATTGACCAAGTACATGCTACCCACACTAATCTGAGTCGCATCGTCTCTAATGTGATTCAGTGTGAAATATTGCTCCATTTGTGCTAGCCATGTGGTTGGATGAGAGCCATAAAATTTATACATGTTCAGCTTGGGTGGTCGCATCTGGGACTGTTGGTGGTTGCCAAAGAGGTGAAGAGAATGGCTAGACTCGCCCTCATTGTTCTCATTGAAAGCATATGCCTCTAAGTGTTCCTCCGACTTGCCATTTGTGAGTGTGTCAGCTAAGGTCTTGAGCGACGACAGTACTATGTCTAACTTTTGTTCAAGGGTGTCGATCTTCTCATTGGCCATAGCTTGAGCTCTTGTTTGTACCATGCACCTATCCGGTGCACTTAAAATTTGGGACCACCTGAAATTTTTGACGCTAACAAGTGAATGGTACCACCTTGCTTAGCTCGTCGACCTGATTCTTATGGGCTAAGTCTCCAAAAGGAGTTTTACTCCTCGCTTAGCAATATTGCAGTAGCTGAATCCAAGAAAAAGTCAATTCTGCCCAATGTCGTGCGAGAATCACGCCCAGGTATAGGGGCCCACACAAATAGTCTAGTCTGTCGGCTAACCTTCAACTGCAGAGTATGAGTAGGAATGTGGCAGTGATCGAACCCCTGCTGCTAGATTTGAATGGCGGATCTGATTGTGGCGACTGTTACGGAACCCAACAGCTAGATCTTAATGGCATATCTAATAATATGATTGGCGGATCTGATAGATCTAAATGGCGGAACTGATTGTTGCGGCTGCGACAGAACCCCACCTGCTAGAGCTGATCTGGCAAAGATGATGTGTGATCTAGAAAGAGACAAGGGAACCATGGTCTCAAGGAGTGTTAGGTGCTACAGATCGCAATATACATAAGGGTCTGACAGTAGTACTCGGCCCAATCTTTCAGGGCACTAACCAAGGAGGATCAACTGTACACTTAGCCATACAACCCGACTACCCTATCGTACGCGCGAGTAATCTCCCCGAGTGATGTTCTCGGTGTACTGTAGCAGCAAGACGGCCAACGGTTTATCTATGGCGAGGTTTTAAGAGAGCCTAGGGGGCTTCCGATATACCCAGAGGGTACTTGGAAGACAGTCCATGCGCGGTTTTGTCTAATGCACTACTACTCGAAGGGGTACCCACAGGGGTTACAAGGGAGTCCAACAAGCGTGACCACCTCTTGTATTTCCTACGTGCATGCCTCCTCAAATCCGTAGGTTTATGCTCTCAATGACAGATCCCGTGGTTTAAAGACGCCGGAACACGTCTCTAGCCAAAAAAAAAAAAAAAATGCTAACAATGGAGATCCCACCAGCCTTGGAAAGTGCTTTGATACCACTTGTTATGCTCTTGACCTGCAAGAAGATACCAGAATACCAAATATGCGAAGAAATATACCCAAAATACAGAACAATAAGAAATAACAACAAGTATTTTTATTATTATAAAGGAAAGCAATGTTCACTTGCCTCTTCGAGGGGGCAACCTCCAATAGAGCTGGGCTCAATTACAAAATAAGACATGATGCTCCTCAAGGGGAGTCTCTATCCTTTATATAGGATTCATACATGCAATACCATGGGTCAATACCATGGTTCTTATTAATACCATCTATCTAATACCATGGCCCATTTGCAACTAATTGTGGTCCCTTCTTTAAATGCGGGTCAACCACTTACAATTTTTAATATGGGCTTTATTGACTTTTTACTTAACTATAACTATGACTCGATCCTATTACATAAATAAGGGGGTTAGAGTTGGACCCTAGCATTGGAACTCGAAATCTATGGAAACAATCGGGAACAAATTAGGAAAATACATTGATAGGGCTGAAAGGAGAGAACAATTTTCGTGTGCCAGAATATGTGTTGAAGTCGATCTGGAGATAGGATTGCCTGAGGTGATCAAGTTGACCATAGCTGGCTGGTCTCACATTTAGGAACTAGATTATGAACAACTCCCCTTCAAGTGCCGACATTGTCATGGCTATGGTCATTTCGCACAAAACTGCAAGAAGAAAATTGAGGAAGAATCTGAAAAAGAAAAGGGCGAACAATGGACACAAGCCAGAAAAACCGCCACAACTAAACAGACCATCAGAGCGAAAAGGAAAGGAGGGAATCCAGAGACTGGAGGACCCTCTGCTGGGAAGAGTTTAACCGAAGATCAAGCCACAGCAAAGGCCACCATCTCAACAAATCCTTTTGCTGCTCTAAACCCTCCAGAAGACCAACCAGAACTTGAAGAGGGAGAGGTGCAACAGAATATGGAACAGACAACAGACACAGAAATAAACTCAGGATCTCAGGAAAAAACTATAGAAGCCATTCCAGAAACCCCTTGTATAGATGCAATCCAACAGGAAAATCAAGGCTCTCCAATAGGCGCCACTTCCCCACCCTCTTATGAAGGAATCACCAAAAAGAAAAAGCTGATAGATAGTCCTGGTTCTTCTAAAGATGAAACCCTCGAGCAATCCAACAAAAAGGCGGGAAGGAAGTCTTGTAAGGAGATAAGAGAAGAAGAGGCGGAGTGACTAAAGATGCACAGCAGTCAGTCCACAATCGAAATGTCACTATGCAGGAACACAAGGACCAGGCCCCTAAAGGGTGGGTCTGCATTGCCCCCCTCTAGTAAATAATGCGGATTGTCTCTTGGAATTGCAGGGGTCTGGGAAACCCACTGAAAGCAAAAGTAGTAAAAGACTTATTAAGAATGGAAATCTCAGACATTCTCCTGCTCCAAGAGACAAAGATAGAAGAAGATGCTCTTCTATCTTTAAGTCGAACCAAATGGAAAAAGAACTCAGGAAAAGTGGTCAGTGCCAGAGGTACTTTAGGGGGCCTTGCAACCCTATGGTCAGAGGATAAGTTCCAGCTTAAAATCTCCTTTGCAACCCAACACTGGATATATACAGATCTTCTTCACCTCCCAAGTAAGATTTCTCTAGCTCTCTTCAATCTTTATGTTCCTGTTAATTTTTTGGAAAAGAAGGACTGCTGGAATTCTCTCTCAGACTTCCTAGAAATCTATGCCCCCCAAAACATCATTCTGGCGGGGGATCTCAACATCACTCTAGACCCAAATGAGAAAAAAGGCGGAGTATGGGGTAAAGATCCCTTCCATGCCTCGGTGGAGTCTCTGATTCTCGAATGGGACCTTTTGGACCACAAACCTAAGAAAGGTCGCTATACCTGGACCAACAATAGAGTTGGTAATGCCAACATTGCTGCCCGTTTAGATCGGTTTCTAGTTCAAAGTACTCTGTTGGAGGGGAAGCATTTAATCTCTTCAAAAATCCTGCCCAAAATAACATCTGATCATAACCCCATCTTGCTGTTGATAGAGAAAGAGGAGGACTTGGGCCCTATTCCCTTTAGATTCAACCCTCTTTGGGTATTGAGAGAGGGCTTTATGGACATAGTGGCTGACGTTTGGGTGCAACCAGTTGAAGGATCCCCAACGTCGTGTGGGAACAGAAAATCAAACACACTAAATCTACATTAAAAGTCTGGGCAAAAAAAAAACCCCTTTCCACTCCTACGAGCCATAGACAAAAGACAATCCAGGCTCTAGCTGAGATTCAATTAGGCATGGAAGGATCTGAAATCACCAAAGCACAGCTACTCATCGAACAGAACGCCCAGTTCAATTCCTTTCTTTCCTTTCGACAAGAAGAGGAATACTGGCGCCTTAAGTCGTGCAGCCTCTGGCTCCAAGTTGGAGACAGAAACACAGCTTTTTTTCATAGACAATGCAGAGCCCGTCTCTCTCGGAATCACATTTCTGAAATATCCAACAGGGAGGGGGAAGTTATCAAAGGACAGTCTCTCATAAATCAGACAACCACAACCCATTATTAGAATCTGTTCCAGGAGGATTGTTGCACAGTAATTTGTCACCATTGGTCACCGTCCCTGTTACCCCTGTTTCCGTACATTGGAGGACGCATTTTGGGACCTGTGAACAGTGACATAACCTAAAAACACTTGCATTATGTTCCCCTGAGTATGTACTTCATGTTCCCTGAAGACACCTTCTGCAAAATATCCCTGAAAAGTGCCCTTTTCCCATTAGCGCGGGTCCACAATGTCTTACCCGCGCCAATCACTGAGATCCTCAAAAGAGGGTGCGACCATTGGCGCTCTGTCTCAGAACAACACCCGCGCCAACCAAGTTTGGTAATGATTTTTGACGAACACGCGCCCAGATGTTTTTTCCCTTCAGATCACGAAGTCTTTTGAGGATAAAGTTTATCTGATAGAGGTTGAGAGTCATCATCTATCCTTTACATCTATCCACAGCGGCTTTTCGGAGATAATGCCAATCCACAATGGGTGTCCTGATGCATTGTATCTTCCTCCCTTCTCCATCTATAAAAGTCTGTCCTCATGCATTAGACAAGCTAGTTTTCTGAGCAATGCTAGTTGTGATTATGCTTGTCCTGAGTGATAGTGAGAGTCTTGAAGCATAGGGAGGTTATGCTGCCGGAAGTCTGAGAGAGAGAAGGTCTATTGCAAGACATACATAGCTGCTCGCCCAGCCAGAGGAGAGGTTCAACGTCAGAACCTTGGTTGTATCTTTCTCTGTTGATTATTCATTAATAAACGACTACTGTTATGGTTCCAATCTCATTGTTCATCATGATAATGTTTGATTTATTTCCTTTCTGACTGAAATATAGTTGTATATAGTGGATTTTATGCTTGTTCTCGTTTCGTTCTTTGCATGTGCAGGTATCCATACGCGGGGATCGCAAGGATTGTGACCTGCCAGAGCAAGGGAATGGGGGTATCAACTCTTCTTCGACATTAGCGTTGGACTCTAGGTTGGTTCTCGTAATCCACTTTCAGTATGCAACTAGGAACTTGCATAGTAGCATGATTTGATTGTTGCTAGACCCATTTTGGGCTAGTGGGATCGCCTCTGTCCGCAGAGGGGATTTACCTCTCCAACAATGATGGTTCTTCCGATGACGACCTGGCTGCCGACTTTCTGTCAAACATCCCCCCTCTTGTCACTATAGATGTAAATGCTGGGTTAACGAAGCCTTTTTCTGAAAAAGAGATAGTTGAAGTCATTTGGTTAATGCAGCTGGATAAAGCACCTGGGCCGGATGACTTCACCATACATTTCTACAGAGCTTGCTAGAAAGTAATAAAAGTCGATCTTCTCATAATGATAAAAGCCTTCCAAAAGAAAACCAAAGTGGGAGGGTGCACCAACTCCACCTTCCTTGCCCTTATCCCGAAAGAAGTTAACCCTAAGACTTTCGACAGATTCTGGCCAATCTCTCTTTGTAATGCCTCCTACAAGATCCTTGCCAAACTCTTAGCTAATAGACTCAAGCCTCTGTTAGGGAACTTGATCTCCCCTCTGCAGGGCCGTTTCGTCAAAGGAAGGCACCTCATAGACAATGTGATCCAAGTGCAAGAAGCCATCCACTCTAGCCACTCTTAGAAGGAAAAAAGGTATGCTCATCAAGTTGGATATGTCAAATGCTTTTGACCAAGTTAAACTCTCGTTTCTCTATAAAATCCTCCTCTCCTTCGGTTTTAGTGCTGATTTTGTCAACTTGATAAAAACCTGCACCCACAGACCTTAGATAGCCCCCTGGTCAATGGCAGACCTTTTGATTTCTTCCAAGCTTCTAGAGGGCTACGCCAAGGATGCCCGTTGTCACCCTTTCTTTATATCTTGTTGGCAGAATCCTAAGCAGAAAGTTGACAGTGGAAATGGAAGTAGGCATTATCCCTGGTATTAAGGCAGCAAGAGGGGTGGACCCTATAAATCACGCCCTCTTTGCATATGACTCTCCCCTTTTGGGAGGGGCCTTGATTAAGATAGCAAAGGCTTTCGCAAAAATCCTTCAACACTTATGTTTAATCACAGGAGCCTTGATCAATAAAAGAAAAAGTGTGGTTTATGGCTGGAATGTAGATCACCCAACTATCCTTCGAATTGCCTGCATATTGGGATTCCCTGGGTATGACAAGTGGGAAAAGATCAAATATCTAGGCCTTCCCTTAACCTTGGACCAAACCCTCCCTCCCTATGGACTGAAGTAATTAGCAAGATAAAAGCAAAAATAGCATATTGGGGAGGCCAATGGCTAACAAAGGCAGGGAAGTTGATTTTGATAAAGGCAGTCCTCTCCGCCCTTCCCATCTTCCAGTCTTCCCTTCTGCTAGCTCCTAAGTCTATCACGGAATAGATCTCCAAACTCCTTCGGGACTTCCTATGGAATGGGGGCAAGGGCAATCAGAGCAAGTTACATTTGGTAAGATGGGATATCCTGAATAGACCACTCCAACAAGGTGGGTTATAGATACGGGATCCAAGCTTAACAAATCTGGCCCTTGGTGGAAAAATTATATGGAAATTGTATGAAGATAAAAATCATCCTGTCAGCAACATCCTCTGGAAGAAATACCTAAAGGGAGGCTCCCTGAGAAACCTCATAACTTCTTCTACTCCAACAGGAACAACAATATGGAATTTAGTCAGAAGAAGCATCGACCATATACAACAACATTTATACAGAATACCGGGTAATGGGCAGAGAACATTACTTTGGGAGGACACCATTCAAGGGAATGCCCCATTGGCCACCCTAAATTCCTGTAACGATTTAAAAATTTGGCTAGTGAACAAAGGACTTCTCCGGCTTGCAGACATATGTTCTTGGGACAGCAAAGGGAATTGGGCAAGATGGACTTTTCCAGAGGTTCCTGACCCTCTGGAAACTCAAAAAAAGTTGCTCTATGCAGCACTTTCTGGCCTCGCCCTAGTCCATCGTACATCCAAAGATAAATGGGGGTGGGGAAGAACCAGAATTTATACAGTAGCTCAAGGATTCTCCTCATTACAAGCCACACACGCATCTTTGCTGACTCTGAAGCTCTGGAAATCCATTTGGTCTCCCTTTTGCCTTCCAAAGGTGAATTTCTTCACTTGGTTACTCATGCATAAAAAGGCACTAACAAGAGAAAATCTGAATAAAAGAGGCTTCCACGGGCCCTTTAGATGCTGCCTATGCACTTCTACTATCGAAACCTCTGACCATTTATTGGTTGACTGTGTTTTCACACAAGAAGTTTGGAAGATGGTCCTACATGGACTTAACATACCCACCCCTTCCCAGATTTCAATTGTTACTCTCTACAGCTCCTGGGCAAATCAAAACTCTGAGAAAAAATCTAAAAACCAAGGCTGGAAAAACATTTGGCAAGCTATTCCAAAATGCCTTTGTTGGAAAGTGTGGTTGGCTCGAAATGAGTGCATTTTTAACAATAGGATCCCAAAATCAGTGGAAGTGGCTGCGAAAGTAAAAGCTCTATTGTTGGAAATAATAGATAAACCAACTTTTGCCTTTATATTATCTGCAGAAGTCTCTGCGTGGCTAGGACCCTGCGTGCCAGGAGAAAGGAAAGATTCAATCAACAAACAGATAAAAGATCCTACTTAGCACCTGTGTCTCACTGCAGGTCACTTTCTTAAGTGGTGGCAGGGGACCCCAAAAGCCACTATCTTCTTTGATGGAGCGTCCAAGGGGAATCCAGGCACTGCAGGCGCAGGGGGATTGATTCTTTCCCCAGACAGATCGGAAAAAACTAGTTTCAGTTGGGGCCTAGGCATAAGTTTGAACAATCAAGCAGAGAGTTACAGCCTCCTAAAAGCTTGCCAGATTGCGAAGGAGTTAGACTACAAATCAATCCAAATATTCGAAGACTCGGAGCTTCTGATAAAGCTCTTAAACTCGAAATATTATTTTAGTAACCCAGCTTTAAACAAAACCTTGCAGAGAATTCGAAACACTTTGAAAGACTTCAACACAGTCGACTCATACCATATTCTGCGGGATTTAAACAAAAAAGTGGACTCGTTGGCAAATAAATCCTGCCCGCTGCCTCAAGGTAATTTTAGCCTTAATGGAGGACCCTTCTCGATTCATCCTTTGCCTTAGACAATCTACAGAAGGTAGATCTTCTTTTCAAAGGGAGAGTGGTATTTGGTACCTTGAAAGTCACATTCAGGATCACCAAACAACTCTAAGCAGAGATTTTCTCTCTGGCTCTCCTGTCAAAATGGCCAGGTTATTGCTGGATAAATGACTTTCCATATGAAGATTCATACAATATAATTGGAGAAATCCAGCTTGAAACGTTCAATTTACCAGATACAGTGCCAGGCTCTTGAAGTATAAATTACCAGTATGATGCTAGGTTCTTTAAGTCCTTTGAACAAATTCAATGCCATGTTCACAAATATAAAATGAACAAGTAAAAGGCCCGCTTCGTTAGTTCAATATTACACACATTTTTTCCAGGTTCTTAATGATCAATTTCCAGTAAGATTTGAATAAATAATTGCTTCCACACCCTGGGGCGGGGGGGCTACCCTATATGCTATCTTCACTGCTGCCAGCGGGGGCCAACGCCAACGCCAACGAACGGTAGCTAAATACAAATAATACAACCCTTGACACCCGCCCTAACTCCATCGGACCTTTCTTTCCACCCATCGAACCAACCCCGCAACACAGATTCTTCCTTCGTCCGGTGCCTCACGCACGCCTCCACACAGACACATCTACGCAGGAAGCACTAAGTAGTAGCACGCCTGTTCTTTTCTTTAGACCGGATTTGACAGATTCTACTCAAATTGGTAATCATAATTGGCACTATGTAACTAAAATTGTATATTAACGTATCTAATGCGTATGTCCCTGGGTCTACGAGTTGGTGTAAGGTGCTTTGAAAGCAAGGTATCGATAAGCCATTCGAGTAAGCGAGGTTTCACTGTGGACTTGAGGTGAACTGAGGGCTTGAGGTTCACGTCCCTAGGTCTTGGTGGTGGTCTCATGTGGGTCCGTCGTTTTTGGTGGGATGGTAAAGAGAGAATATATCAGGAGGTAGAGAGATCATAGATCGGGGATAGATAGATCAGAGATCAGGAGAGATAGCTAGAGATACGATCAGCAAAATCGAGACGGACAGGTAGCAAGTTCGATCGATCAGTTCGAAGGATCGGTTTCATTCAGCCTCCCACCTCGCTCCCCCACCAAGGGGGGGGTTATAACGTTACACTAAGCGAAGCGCCCCGTGTTCATTCAGTGTGCTGGCTGTGGTGGTGACGGGTGAACTTATTAACGATGGGACGGTGGGCTGATTCGTGAGGTGCCAAGGTCGAGGGGGGAAAGTTCGATCTCAGGCAAGCAGGAATCACGTACGTAAGTAATTGCATTCTGCCGGTTCGTTTTCTTCTCCTACTCCTAGCTGGCCGGGGTGAATTCGACCAGCAAGCAGCCATCCATGTTCGTCAAGCCTAAAAGCAAGCCGTGTCAAGTTCATCATCCATCTCCAGTTCGCAAGAAGAGATCGACGGGTATCATCAATCGAGAGATCAGGAAGGCAGGTATCAATATCGAAGATCTCAGGCAGGCGGGAAGATAGATCGATCACAGCAGATAGTTTTTTCCACTGCGGTCTTTCGGTTCACGTCCCTAGGTCTTGGTGTTCTGGCTCTTGTAGGTCTCCAGGTCGAGGAGGTCGAGAATCGATCGGGTATAGAGATCAGCAGCAATCGGGCAGTTCTCAATTGAGAATCAATCATCGGGTGGAAGGATCGATTTCAATCAATCGGTGCTGCTCTTATTGTTGATCTCAGCGTTAAGCCACGTTCTTAGTGGATCATGTGGGGTCACAAGGGCTAGGAGGTCTAGATCTTCTCGATCAGGCATTGATCAATCGATAATAGATCGGGTGTATCGGTTTCCTCCTTCAGTCTCCTACCTACCTCGCTCGCCTTCCTAGGGCGCATATAACGTTACATAAGCGAAGCGTCCCGTGTATAGTTGTCGGTGCTCTTGTAGCGCGAAGCATAGTCGTTGGTTTGGACCAGTTCTTCCATTGCTCCGTGCCCAATCCATGCCGTGTTGGATCGATATGGTCCCGTCCCGTATGGTGCAACTTGACTTCAATATCTCATATCATGGCAACAACATGGGGAACTAAATATCTCTCGTATTATGGATGCCCATCTCTTCTCTTACTCTAAGGATGCCCACCTGTTAGTCATTAGTCTAATCAGTCAAGAGGTAGGGTAGGATATAATAACCTTTCAAATGATCCGAGCGATTATCCGTTTCCCTAATAGATTATCCGTGATTATTGAGGGAAGATTAGATGAGAACCGTGCTTCTTGACTTGCTTCCTCTTCACTGTGTTCACTGTGAGCGTGAGGTGAGCCAAGCATGCGTTAGTCAGCGAACCAACCCTTACCTAGCAGTGTAAGGATGATTGAGGGAAGATTGAGGAATGGATTTACCCTTTACTCGTAGGGGGGGCCTTCCCTTTGAGTTTAGCTACTACGGTAAAGACCCTTACCCTTTACTCATAGGGTGAAAATCCTCACCATCGGAATGGTGAGCCCCTCTCCTCTCCTCTCCTTAACAGTCGAGCCCCCTAAAGGGTCCTCTCCTTAACAGTCGAGCCTGCTTACGCATCCTTATCAGTCGAGCCCCCTAAAGGGTCCTCTCCTCTCCTCTCCCTTATGGTCGAGCACCTAAAGGTCCTCTCCTTAACAGTCGAGCCTGCTTACGCATCCTTATCAGTCGAGCCCCCTAAAGGGTCCTTAACAGTCAAGCCTGCTTACGCATCCTCTCCCTTGGGGTCGAGTACCTAAAGGTCCTTATCAGTCGAGCCCCGTTGCCGGTCCTTATCAGTCGAGTCACTAACGTACCTGGGCATGGTGGTAGTTAGTTATATATGAGCATGTAGTAGTTTAGGTTCAGTATGGCGTAATGACATATATAATGATAGTGATTTTCTAGCTAGAGGCAGCCTTGAGCAATATATAAACCCCCCAAAGAATGAAGCGATAACTCGATTTGGGGATGCACTTTAAGGCTCGACCACTATTTACCCACCCAATCCCCTTAGGCTGAGGTTTTCACATCTTTCGATGGCGGCCCGGTGGTCGAGCGTTCGTTGCCTCACCCTATGGAGGTGAGCCGCACGAATCCTTATTTCGACGTCGTTTCTTTATATACGCTATTTCCGTAAGCGCGAAGCCCTAACCAGTAAGGTGCATCCTTATCAGCGCATCGATCAAGTCGGTTCAGAGAGAAAGAGCGAAGCCCTAACCAGCGCATCATGGGAGTGGATCCATTCAGTTCAGAGAGAGAAAAGAGAGAAGCCCTCTCCTCTCCCTTATGGTCGAGCACCTAAAGGTCCTCTCCTTAACAGTCGAGCTTGCTTACGCATCCTTATGGTCGAGCACCTAAAGGTCCCCTCCTTAACAGTCGAGCCTGCTTACGCATCCTTATCAGTCGAGCACCTCTCCTCTCCTTATCAGTTGAGCCCCTTAAAGGGTCCTTATTAGTCGAGCGTGCTTACGCACCCTAAAGGTCCTAACCAGTGAAGGCGAAGCCCTTACCAGTTAAGCGCGAAGCCCTAACCAGTAGGGTGCATCCTTATCAGTGAAGTGCATCCTTACCAGCGCATCATGGGAGTGGATCCAGTCGGTTCAGAGAAAAGCGCGGGGAGTGGATCCAGTCGGTTGTACCTCACCCTATTCGATCGAGAGAGCGTGAATGCATATATTATATATGTTATTATGCCATGAATGATAGATCGATTTCTTCCCCTCAATTCAAAAGGCTGGTCGATGAACCAAGGGGCCTGTTCTCGCTTGCTGGTTGAACCCGAGGCTTGACGAAATCACTCGAAGCTGGTCGAAAACGAGGGCTGGTCAATTAACCGAGCGAGGGCTGGTCAACCAAAGCGTAATGAAATCTCTCATATCGGTTTCTGAATGAGGGAGATTCCGAGCATATATTATATATGTCATTCCCTATGAAGCCTTCCATATCGTGGACCTCTAGCTCCCATATATATCCCTAAAAATTGATTGAATTTACTTATTGGGTGGGGGGTGGCGGAGGTTTTCACATATTTCCCTACTAATTTCGCCATTTTGGGAGGCGGAGATTTGAGCAGGCTTACCTCTGAGTTTGGCTCATTACCTCTCCTTTAGTCGAGAGTTCGACAGGCTCACCCTCTCCCTTATGGTCGAGCGGCCTGACGGCACCTTGGCGGAGGTTTTTTAACTTAAGGAAGGCGAAGCCGTACATCCATCTATTTCAGAAATAAAGAAAGAAAAAGAACCCTCACCCATCGGAATGGATGAGCGACCCCTATGAAGAAGTAAGGGCCCTCTCCTCTCCTTATCAGTCGAGCCCCCTAAAGGGTCCTTAGCAGTCGAGCCGATGGCGGCCAGTCGAGCATGCTTACGCATCCTGCCGGTTCAATTTACTTATTGGGTGGGGGGCATCGGAATGAGTGAGTGACTCCATCCCTTGAGTTTAGTTGCGGGCAGGACGAGGGAGAAGAAGGGGAAACCTCCCTCCCGGAGGGCTTTCCCGAATGATCCCGTAGTCCGAGTTCTCCCACCCAGAATCTCATTACTTAAGTATACCGCTATAGTCACGCTGGAATTACTGATTAAGAGTTGGTCCTGAACGTGCCTCAAACTCTTCAGTTCAAGTCCCAATTAACAACTTCAAGTAAGTCCCCACACCTTCAAGCAAGTTCCACTTCAAACCTTCAAGTCCCTTAAATGAACACATTCAAGCCTTCCTTCCCTGAAATGCCTGTAGAAATGAATGAATGACTGTTTCCTGTGCTTGGGGAGAATAGATTGGATCAGATGAGCGATGGATGGATTCAGTTACATTCCTTTCAATAGATCGATGCCCACCCACGAATCAGAGAAAGTGAGGGTAGGCATATATTGACCTAGGCTAAGATATGACTATATGAAACACAAAAGGAAGGGAAAAAACTGACAAGAGACCGGTGGTTGATGTTGACCCAAGTTGAGCAATCTTGATCCAAATAGCTTGATCTCCAATCTCTGCTTCAGATCTGCACACAAATAGGCAAACAACCCTTTCCCACAACCAAACATGCATTTGTGGGGGTGTCTGCTTGGTGTTGGCTGTATGAAGTAATGAGATAAATAATAACATAAGTAATGTGTGGTGTGTGTCCCCGGGCGAAGCCCGGGTAAGAGAGAAGTTCTATATAGAATAAATAAGAATAAGTGAGTAAGTGCGCAAGAAGCCGTCTATCTGTCTATCTGTAAGTGTATCTCTATCTCTCTATCTCTCAGTGTGTGGGTAGCTGGCTGATGGACAAACTCTGAACCAAGAATCGTATTGGCTGGATAAAGTAATTGGTGAAGTAATAACATAAGTAATAAGAAGTGGCAATGTAGCTACAAACTCTGGAAGCACAAATATAAAAAACTAACAAAGCTCTGTAAGCACGACACGAATATGGACAAACTCTGAAGCAATAATCGTATTGGCTGGATAAAAGACTGAGTAAAGGTTCTAACATAAGTAATAATAAGTCTGAATGTGGCTGGCTTATCGACCAACTCTGTAAGCACGACTGAGGCTCGATAAATAGATGAAGTAATAACATATCTAATACTGAGTGCTAATGCTGTGTGTGTAGCTCTATGCTGAGTCTGACCGTACGTGAAACAGTCTTCCTTTAGTCAAAGTGGGTTGTAGTAATGGGTCTTTCAGTAGGTCCAACTGACAACTATCTAACTTGTAGGTTCGACCTTGTCAAACAGTCTGGGGGATGGCGTGAAGTAGCTTAAGGATGTCTATATCTCCTTTCCTAGTCGGAACAATCTGAATATATCCCCTTCCCTAGTAAAGGCAGGATGTCGTGAAGTAGCTTAAGTCTGTACTGAACCTAGTCGGAACAGGAAGGATAAATCGCCTAGTCAAAACAGTAAGTCTATATCCCCTTCCCTTGTCTCCTCTCCTGTAATATAAATACGTAGGTTAAGCGATAATCCCAGCAGCGTGGGAATTGACCCACCTCCATGGAATAGGGGTCTGGTCCCCACCAGCAATATGTCTGTTGTGGCATGCATCGTATGAAAAGAAAAAGATCGTGTTCGTTCTTTGGCTAAGCTGACCTGGGTCTTCGCAATCGCTTTGGATTAATCGTTCATAAGCAAAGTATCTGCCTGCAGTTCGTAAAAGGTAAACTGCAGCAGTAGGCCCCCAGATTGGTAGGTCTAAAGTAAAGCCAGCACACCCCCTTGCCCAGGTTGGCAGGTCTCCAGCAACCCTTGGCGGGATGTAACTCCAGAGATGTCTAAAGATGGCTAAATCTTAGCAATATCCGGATTGCTAGGGTTCCTGTGGGGGGGAATTAAGTGAAAATCTAACGAGCGCAAATGCCCTTTGATTGTAATCCGTCTGATTCAGATTCATATCTATCCGTTGATCCATTTTCTCCGGCCGGTGAAGAAAGATTGGCATTGGCGGGCAAGGCAGAGCAAAGCATGAATGGGATATATTTCAACCATAGTATGATATGGGGCATAGTATGATATGGGGATGGTGGGAAGGAGCATCATAAGACCGAGGAAAGAAGTGAGTTTTCCGGGATGCTTCAACGCACCGAGTCTTTATGGTTTACCTTCCCAGCCGGCAGAAAATGACTAGACTCCCCATTCAATCCACTGCTACCTCACCCGCGATAGAAGTATTATCTACGTACTACTTTTCTGGATGGGAGATCATACCAGTCCCTTTTCCTATAAGATTGACCTGTCATTTGAATTCCCAGATATTTTATAGACCCAGTATCCATCTCGAAACCTAGATACGCCCCGATCTGAGTGGAAATAGAAGTATTCTATAAGTCAATCGTTGATTTCTATAGGTCAATATGCAGGCCAGAATCCGATAAGAATCCGTTCAGGGCTTCTTTGAAGTAATGTGTTTCAGGTTTTGCCCGACCATGCTGAGTCATCTGCAAATCGAAGATGAGTGATGCTTTCTCAATTCCTAGTGAAAGAGATACCTGAGATAAGGCTTTCTTCCTTTCCCTTTTTGATTGTTCAATCCCTCGGCAGCTCAAATTCATAGTCCAGGTGGCGTTGCCCACCAAGTAAGAAAAGGTGGCCTTAATTGGGTAGTCAATTGATCTGCATGAATCTGGGCCTTGAACTGGTAATTTCACTCAATCTCCAACTCGATCTGTCGCTGGGTCGATAGGAACAATGAGCTATGGGCCTGGGCGAAGGTCAAGCGCTCTATTGCCTATAACTATGAAACATAATCGTTTCAGTTCCTCTGCTACTGACGGCTTAGATGCTTTCTCTGCTGCTAATGGTGCTAGGTGCTGGAACCAGGTCAACCGCAACTGAGGAATCGATTGGTTCAAACCGGTCCTGCTGCCTATTAGCCATAATACGTGTTTGCTCGCGTTTTGATAATTAGTGATACCCCAGCTTGTTTATCAGATCCAATTACAGTTTCATACGCAGGGGCATAAGAAGAGCAGAGCAGCCGGCGGAGCCAGCATCCGAGCGCGCAGCATCAAAGGCGGCGGAAAAAAGTGCATAGACAGTTTACTCTCCCCAGCCAACACACGAGCATATTGGGCGACCAAAAGCCCATAACGCTACAACCTACCAAACAAGATCAGATGAACAAGCTGGTCGGGATGTGAGTGAGGGATGGGACACCTACTCACCCCAATCAAAAGAGACTATTCCAACCAGCTCTCCAACCAGCCAGCCCAAATACAGCCTTTCACATATGGAAATGACATATATAATAGCATTGTCTGGTGTAATTGGAGAGGTGTCGTAATGCCGCTCTCAATGGTGGGAGAGGCAGGTTCTTTATATACGTTACACCAGAAATGCCTCCCTCGGCTCCAAGCTCCACCGGTCGGGTCCACACTGACAAGGCATTCCTATTTGTATGAGCCTAGCTTGCTTGCTTGAATGCTGTACCTAACAGTCGGTCCCGTTCCCCTCCGCCCGTTAATAAGATTGCTTGCCAGCCCACCCCGGCAAGGGGGGCCTAACAACAGATAGAAAGGAATCAAGCATGCAACGAGATCGAATTGATGAAAGCGGAAAGAAAGCCCTTTAGGAAGGATAGTGCATCGGCCCGGGAAACAGGATCTTGACTGCTGGCTCCAAAAGAAAGAAAGGAAGCAAGCTAGGTCAGTGGAGTCCGAAGGCCGGCTGTTAGCATGTGTGCCGGTTAGCTACATTGAGAAGGGAAGATCTGTAGCAATGAAAGCAAAGGCAGAGGAACTTAGTTGGTATAGCATCTGTGTAAGCTTCTTTTGAATAAGATTGGCTTTCATTCAACTTTCATTCAAGCAGTGAGCGTACTCAATCCTCCAAGTGAGCGGCTTCCATATTTCAAGTAAGTCTTTCATTTCAAGCCAGTTATAGGCTCAAGGTCAAGCAAGTAGTTGAAGGGTTGGAACATGCATTCAAAGGTCATAGGAGGGACCCAGATAAATGCCTGATTTATAGTTTCTAATTCAAAATGAATTCAAATCCTATAAGCACGTACATAACCCCACTGAGCATGAAGACCACCAGAAGCAAGGCCATGCCCGAAGAAGAAGCCATAAGCAAGCCCACCTCTCAGATGAAGCCAGAGCCCAGCCAGAAGCCAACCCTCAGAACCAAGCCTTCAGCAAGACCCCAGCCTTAAGCCCTAAGCAGACCCATGAAGATTGAACCAAGCCCACCAATAAACAGGGGCCCAAGCAAGAGCCTAGCCAGAACCCGGGAAGCAGACCCAACAAGCATCCCAAGCATCCAAGCAAGCATACCGACCCAGCATTCAGCATGAAGATCCCCTTCTTCCTCTTTAGGGCAATAAGAGGCCCTTCTATTGTAGGGTTATTGGAAAAAGTAGACCATTTGGATGTTAACATGATGACGCTTAGACAAGCCACTACTAGTCTTACTTCCTCTTCTAACCCATGATTTTCCCATGTGCCATTTGATCCAACTATGATCTCGACCACTACCTCACCTACTACCACAATAGGTACACCTTCCAACTCAATTGTACCTTCTTTCTTCATTCCTGTGACCCAGGCTATTAGGAACCTAGCCCAACCTAGTCGTTTGGCTAAGTCTTACTCCTTCGTAGAGGACTTGGCCAACACACGTGATAATATCTCTTTCATATAGCTAATTCATCTCTCTCCCTCTTTAAGAGACCCATTTATAAATCACTTTGACTCTCTCCCTACTTTCTCCTTAGAGGCTTGACCTCTAGTGGTTGAACAAGATGAAGATGATACGAGACCGCAGTGAGACATTGCGGAAGGAGATGAGCAATGAAGGGAGTAACGAGTTCTAATGGAAAAAAATAAATGAAGTTATGGTGATGAATCAAGTTATGGTTATGGCTCCGGTGAAGGATGGAAGCCTACACTAATGGAGGAGTTACACCCCCGATGGGGAATGAACGACTATCAGAAGGAAGGTAGAAAATAGAGGAGGTAGTCGTCTAATCCTCTAGCTGGACCGGTTTCAATTACTAAACTGTAGGAGAGACCGTAAGAGAACTCGATGCCCCACTCCTAATCGATGCCCTGAGAACAAAAAGGTAGGACAGCCGGCCTAGCTTTCTTCCATCCATCCTTTCTCCGCCGCTCCTTTATTTGTTACTCCTCCTCCGGCAGTTCGTTTAGCAACACCTTCCAGTTAGAGCCATCCAAAGTTAGTTAAGGAAGTCAGGTTCTGTCCAGTCGCAAGGAAGGAAGTCAGGTTACCCGGCAACTAATCTATACCCGGCAATGAGAAGTTGGATTGTTCGAGCTACCCTGGTGGCTGGTCTAACATTCGGGTTGTCTTTCCTGCTTTGGCCTAACGGTTATCAGTTGTCAGTTAGCTAGCCAGCTGGACCGAGGGTGGGTGGTGTATTAGCTCTTTTTTTTGATTGGCCGGAAGGAAGCCGATCGAGAGAAGCTGATCAATGGAGAGATTCTTTCTTTCATCATGAGGTGTCCTGTGGAGCCCAAATACAGTTGCGTATACTGATCTACGGGTACTGGCTTGCTACGAGTTATAGATGAGGGACACTCTGTATTCCAGCGGGAACTACCGGTCAAGATATTTTGATTGGAAGGAGCGCTTTCCACCCTAGCATAGGCAATACTAGCACAGGCAACCCTATCATAAGTTATTGCAATCCTATCATCATAGTACATTTGTTCATGCATGGATATTTTGATTGGAACAGCCAGGGCAGGGAAACGATCATCGATCAAGGCAAGGAAACGATCGATCAGGCCAAGGATTGGATATTGAGATTGGGAAGGATGGGTAAGGCGCGAATCCTTCATCCCTACCATAAACCCACCTGGGGCTTATAAGGTAAGGGATAACCACTCATCCCATAGGTGGTGCTTCTAAGGTGTCTCATAGCAGTGCCAATTGACTAAGAATCCTAAAGGCAAGTATTCTAAACAAATGATATCCTGGATGGCTTTCCTAAGTGGGTGAAACTATATACTGGATAGAATCTATTTCTTCTATACTGGTTAGCTCTTGGGGGTTAACCTATTGGATAGGGGTGGGTGAAACTGTATACTGGGGAGTATAGATTTTTTGTTCTGGCTGGCTTTATCTCCCATTCCCCTGGCTTTGGCTCCCATTTCCCTCGGATGGCTATACCTCGGATGGCTATACCTTACGCCTGGCTGGCTTGCTTTACCTTCCCGAGTGAGGTAAGTTAGTGGCTTGTTCCTGACTGCGGACTGCTTACTTACACATTTATAGAACGTTGCCTTACACGTTGCCTGGCTCACCCTCTTCCATGTTCTTACTTCCAACCTATTCCAACCTACACCCTATTACTTTTACGTTACCTGGACGGTGATATTTACCATAATACCCCGGAGAATGGTCCTGCCCATCGTGACTCGGATGGCAGGATTTCCCAGTATTACCCAGCGATACTTCCCAGCACTCCCTAGATACCGGGCCTTCCCACTGTGAATCGGATGGTGGTTCTGCCCATTGTTACTCAGATGGCGGGATTTCACTGTCTTATCCGGCTGTCTTTCCCATTGTTTCCCGGATTGATCGATCGAGCGATGGATTTAGTTATGGATTTATTGAGGGCTGGCGGGGATAAAGCTGCTGGTGGGTACTTGGAATGTTTATAGAGAGGAGTTAAGGGGGTGCTACCTATCATGTCAAACTGGGACTTCACTACCTGACCTGATGAATGGCTCAACCTCCCAGTCCAGAATGTATCTACCTCTCCTACCGGAATGATCTCTATCTCACCTCTCTCCCTGGCTCTAGCCCCACCAGCAGAATGTCTCTCTCTAGCCCCTCGCCGAATCTCTCCCTCCCTGACCTGAATGGCTGCTCTATATAGCCCCCCCTTCCCTGAGGTCTGGTCTATAGTCGTAGGTGTTGTTGTACTTGTTGGGTTTGGTGGTTAGCTCCTACACTTCGATTCAAATAGAAAGGGTGAAAGCA
The DNA here is from genome assembly GCA_031772625.1 of Pinus tabuliformis. NCBI lineage: Eukaryota > Viridiplantae > Streptophyta > Pinopsida > Pinales > Pinaceae > Pinus > Pinus tabuliformis. The sequence goes on from CM062820.1 coordinate 1,724,734,778, forward strand.
TTGTGTTTGTGACAACGACTCATCCCCAGTCAAAAGTTTAAGCAATGAGGCCTTTGTTCAGTAAGAAAAACCCATCCTTCACTCCTCTCCCTCAATTGAGAGCCCTGCCGGGGGCATCCCCTCCTTAACAGTCGAGCATGCTTACGCATCCTCTCCTTAACAGTCGAGCATGCTTACGCATCCTCGGTGATGTCATTCTTTTTGTGCCTCAATGGAGCCTATACCCCTCGCCGAAGCTCGTTACTCTCAAATGAACAAGGGTGATAGGGGTAAGAAACACAATGCATCCACTTCCTGACCCTGGCCTTATAGGAACCTGTGTTCCATAGAGGTGAGTGAGGCTGTTGTAGGAACTCTGTGTTCCGCATATGTAAGTGAGGTAGGGATGAAAGTTTCACTTTCACTTTGTATGATGAAACGGGCGGGTATGATTGAACGGGTTCCTTGCCAATTGCATAGTCAAACTCTCTATAGCGTATGGCGGGTATACTCACTTCTTGGTGGACCTTGGCAGGTATCTTTACTTAGTGGACTTGGGCTTGTATTTTGTGACTGGTGATGGCTGAAGGTGAAAGGCTAAGGCCCTAGGTGAAAGGCCCTCGGTGGACTTGATGTTGAAGGCAGAAGGTTGGGTTTTTCTGGGCTGGTGGTCTAGGCTTCTGGCTTAAGGCTCCTTACTCGTGTGGCTCTTGGTTGTTCGATAAAGACCTAGGGACGTTCACCTCAAGCACACAGTGGAACCTGAAGAGAGAGGTTCGTAACACAGCGAATCCACGGTTAGTTACACCTGATTCAGTTCCACACCTAACTGCTTGCTGATCGATATCTCTTGTGCCTTACTGATATCTCGATTGATACCCGGATCTCTCTTTCGACCTTACAACGATGAACTTCATGGGGCTGGCTTCCTTCCTTGTCTTAAGCAGGGGAGAAATTAGCAGGGGAGAAATCGTTTCAATTGGCAGTAAGTGAAACTCCTATTATCTACTGAGCTAAGTCAGGTAAGCTAAGTCTAGAAGTATAAGTGGATATTTTATACCCCAGCCACTACTACTTAAGACTAATAGGAAAGGGAGCAGACAGGGGCTCAGAACACTGATGGAAGTCCAGGGAGGGTAAGTCGGTTCATTCTCTCTCGTCTGGTGGGAACGATGGGAAACATAGAAGCCATTCACTGCATGCCCCTAGCCCCACCACCACGATCTAGTAAACTCACTCTAGCAACACACGACTAGTAAACTCACTCTAGCAACACGTCTAGCCATCCTATTGTAGGTGGCGCATGGGGGAAAATCTCCTATATCGGGTATGAGAATTTCCTCTCCTTATCAGTCGAGCCCCCTGTCAGGTCCTTGCACTAGGAAGCGCAAGACCCTCCGGACCTTCTCTTTCGCGTATAGCGCCAACTTGGTCACAATCGATATTATAATATCTACTAGCTATGATCGGCTATGCTCGGGGCTACGATCTATGGATCGCTATGTGAGGTGCTCTATGTGCAGGCGTTGTAGCCCCTAATGTTGCATATACGTAAGTGAGGTAGGACGTAGAGGGTAGAGGTGTCTATTATGTCCGCTGTAGGCAATGACCTCCTGGTTCTGATCAGCTAGGCCTCCTGGCAAGGACTTCTGGCTAGGCCTCTTGGAATGATCGGCTATTACATCCTACTGTCTATGATCGGCTGATAGGACCTTCTGGCAAAGACCGCGCCTTGAGGCAATGACAACCGGTTACTAGCGGCTATAATCAAGGAGAACCGGCTATCAGCTATGACGCCTGGCTATTGACCGGCTGGCTGACCATAGGCTGCTCTCGGCTGACCTTCTGTAAATGATTGGCTATCAGAGACCCCCATCTATCTTAGGGGCTGTGACTCACTAACTAACTAACTCACTCACTCGGCCCCGTACCGCACCATGTCGCGTGAATGTGGACTTGCACGTGGACTTGGCAGCTTCCTTACAATGAAACGAAGCTAGCTAGGGGCATGCTTTGATTGAATGAATGGATTATGTTAGTGGGGTATTTTCACATACAGCACGGGACAGTACAACACACGGTACGGGGAAAGTACAAGGAGCAGAAGGAGTTTGATTGAATCAAAGGGAGAAGACACAGGCGGGTTGTAACCAACAGACTTAGTTGCGTGGAAGCTGCTGGAGAGATAGAAATTGATATTGAGATTGATTGGATTGACAACATCTTCAGAGCGGGGTGGTGAAGAAATGAAAGAGGTGCAGTGACCCTTACAACCCTACCAGGCATTATGTGTCCCCACTGACCCGGACCTGGACAGATAGAGACACTGCCTTCGATCCTTAAATTCATACTCTTACCTCCATACTTACCCTTCAGCCTTAACAACCTTTCTCCTTGGGAACCTCAGACTTCACCTTGATCCCTCCATCCTTGGAAATCAGACGGACCTCAGCCTTACCCTCATCCATCACCTCTAAAGCCTCATACCTTTTCAATCAGACCCTTGCCCTCCTACCCTTTCCTTCCGCATTCAGTCCCCATTCTGACAGCCGCCACAGCCCTGTACGTGGGCCCCCGTAACACTATCCTGGACCAATCCCAGGATGATTCACATTATACAGACATGCATTATGTGTTACGACCGGTATCGGCTTACTGCTACGGCACGCAGCAAGAGAACGGCACACTGCTAATGGTGGAAGCTAACGGCACAAGCACACACTAAGGCACTTGCAATACATTCAATTCCGTTACATCCAGAAACCACCATCCCGAGAATGTGAGTTAGGTGGGTGCAACAATTACCCTTACAACCGACGATACTACCTGACATGATGTGTTAACACTGACCGGTATCGGCTACAATAAGCACAAGGACTATCAAGCAGAAGAAACAACATCAGAATGTACAACAACAGATGGTAGAAGGATTAGCCACAGAAGGAACAACAACATAAGGAACAACACCAGAAGGAAAAACAAGCAGAAGGAATAGCTTCCGAAGGAACAATAGCAACAACAGTAGAAGGAATAGCAAGCAGATTAAGGAATAACAGCAGAAAGAACAACAATCAGAAGGAACAGCAGCAGAACGAACAACATCTGAAGAAACAACAAGCTGAAGGAACAACACCCGAAGGAACAGCAGGGCGAAGGAACAACAAGCCGAAGGAACAACAGATCGAAAGAACAACATCGGAAGGAACAACAGGCCGAAGGAACACCAAGTCAAAGGAATAGCATCAGAAGGAACAATACCCGAAGGAACAACAGGCCAAAGGAATAGCAGTTCAAAGGAACAACATCCGAAGGAACAGCAAGCTGAAGGAACAACAGGCCGAAGGAACAACAAGCAGAACGAATAATAGCAGAAGGAACGACAAACTTAAGGAACAACAAAAAGAAAAGCATAAGGAAAAGGTCACATAATTTACTCTCCTAGAGATAAAATGTGAGATAGAAAACAAGAAAAGCCAAAGAACTCACAGAACTTTTGAATATAAGCATAGGAGAAGGGACTACCATCAGCTCATTCTCATTGCTCAGTTTTTAAAAGCTACTGTCGATTGTAATAGGAGCTTGCTCCACTTTTGGCAATAAATACATTAACCGTAGTTGTTAAAAAAAAAAAAAAAAAAAATCCTCTCCACGAGATTTCCATCAATTTAATCATTCTATTAATGAAATTCATATGTGAATCAAAATCCATGGGATTAATGACATTAATAGAAAATCAAGATAATATATAGACTAAAGGCAAACAATTGTATCTTTTCCTTAAGTTTGTCCATTAAAACAATTCTCGAGGAGTGATCTTTTAGAGATAAGAAGTAAAGTTTCTAGATTACTATAGTTTCAATGTCATGTTCTAAAATGTGTGGTATTCCAATGTAAGAGTGAGTTGGAGTTGCATAGGTGTCATTGTCGTACAAGTTGTTGTGATTATATAATCTATCGATCTGATTGCTATAAAATGGGACTCTATTATATGTATGTGTGTAGCCTTTAATTAATAAATCCTCTCATTGAGGTCTTTTTATTATTATTTGGTATCAGAGCAAGGTTATGTGTGAGTCTCTCAACATGAGCACCTTAAGTGTATGACGTGATTCACTGAAGTAAGATTTGCATTGAAAATTTTAATTCAAATATGTGATTGGTCAAAGAGGAGGAGCCACCTATTCAAGTGCCAATCCATCTAAGGTGCAAAGGCAAAATTTGATTTGCAACATGCATTCAACAATTAAGGATAAAGGCAATGTGCAATTTGCATGGGAAAGAAAGTTGTTGCATGATTAATTTTTTGTGGTTTCCACCACTCTAAATACTGTGTATTTCTAGTTCATTTTTTTATTATGTATTTATTACATAGATCTTCATGAGGGATTATGAAGATGTGAAGCCACATGAAGAAGTTTGATGCAAATAATAAGAGGCAAAGGATTCAAGCCAAACCCTATGTCATATTGCCAACTATACACAATGGGGCTCCTAATTTTGTGTACTATGTCCATCCATATGACCAACCCGAAGCTCGCAAGGGCATAAAGTTGTCATAGTCTTGGAGAAAAACATGATAGTGTAAGAGAGATTTTGGTTTACTTCTTGGAAATAGAATGTCCCTGGCTTCATCGCAACAGCCCCAGTAACTAGAGCATAGATGGTCACATTGCATTTTGAACCAAGAAACCCAATTGGTGATTTTTCGCATGTATTTCACAATAGTGACAGAAGATTTTTCATCCTTGTTCATGTCAAAGATGACAAAGCCAAAGGAATTTTGATGCACTTACGTTGAGGAGGTTGTGTGATTGAGAAATGTGGCACACACAGTAGGATTTCGGCGTTGGTATCTTTGCCAAAACCTAAATGGTGGGATATAGCATGTGTGATTTTTCAAACCTAATGGGTGGGCACCACCTGGTATTAAAATAGATGTCCTCTGTGACATTGATACCAAAAGTGATCTAGCATAATTTGGTGTAATAAAACTTAGATCTTATGCATTCTCTAAGATTTGGATAGTGAATGGTATTTTAATTGGGGACATTTGTGAGAGAGATAAAATTTGATGTATTTTTATCTAAACACGATGGATTCATATTTAAATTAGTCCGCCAAGCTAGATGGTGAAATTTACTCAAATTGAAAGTTTAAGATGAAGATGTTAATGGAAGGCTATAATTTTTAATCGATAGCATTTGGAGTTGAAACCAAACTAGCATCACCAACAACCTCAGTGTGGGATTGGGAACACAAAAGGACCAAGGCAAAGGTACTCTTGAGAATGTTTGTAAAGGACAACATTATTCTACACATCGGGGATTGCAATACATCTCAAGAAACCTGGGATACACTGAAAAGGTTGTATGAAAATTCAAATTCAAATTGAGTATTATTGTTAAACGAGAGATTTTTCTCAATTAAAATGGAGGTAAATGAAACTATCAATGACTTTCTTTCTAGAATAAAAGAATTTCATGATAAGCTTGGTGTTATTGTTGAAAATACTTCAAGCAATGATCTAGTAATAATTACATTAAATGGGGACAAAAAAAGAACGCACGCGCTCTGCTCTGAACCGCGGAGCCGAGTTTAGGTTTGCCGCCGTCTTGGACGCAGCCATGAGCGGACCTGGGGGTGGGGAGTCCGCTCCCACCCCTCCATCATCCTCTGAAGAAGCATTTCGAAGACTATTAACACAGAAAGAGAAGAAGCAACAGAACTCTGAGGTGCCGAAATTCATAAAAAAGCTTGAAGAAATACCAGAGATAGCACTTCCAGAGGAACAACCGATTAAAATCGCTCTTGCTCTGTCTGACAGAGGCCTGGTAGGGCAGTTTATGGGCCGATGGCCGTCCACTAAAACTACGGACGATTGGATTCAGCGAAACTGGAGACCTCAGCTGAAAAATAACGTGATTTGTTATGCTGTGGGACGAGGCTATTTCATTTTTGAATTTACCACCAAAGAAGATCGCGATCTGGTGTTCAGAAACGGGCCGTATTTTATGGGAAATCAGGGACTGTATCTCAACAAATGGAGTCCTGACTTTGACCCATCCGTCGATGTCCCTAAGGAGGCGCCGGTCTGGGTTCGTTTACCTAACCTCCCGTTACACTGTTGGAGCTATCAATCTCTGCAGAAGATTGGTAATGGGTTGGGTCGATTCATTGACAAAGCTGATCACAAGGGCCAATATACATGTGCTAGAATCTGCGTGGAAGTCGATTTGGAAGCTGGTCTACCAGAAGCGATCAAACTCAAAGTTGGCGAATGGCAGCACTACCAGAAGCTGGACTACGAGCAGTTGCCTTTCAAATGCCGAACTTGTCATGAGCACGAACACTTCCAGAGAAACTGCCCAAAAGCTCCAACAGGGAACACGGTTGAAGAAGAAGGATGGAAAGAAATCAGAAAGGGAAAGGCTGTTCCAAAGCCTCCGGGACAGAACAACTCCGTTCCGATGGGGAAGCCTCAATTTAATCCAAAAGCCGTTGCTGCTTCTAAAGACGGCTCCTCCTCTGGAGAAAAGGTGGATGTCAAGGAGACCCAAGAGGAAACAGAAAATAAGGAGAAACAAGTGAAAGAAAATGAAGTTGATCCAACAGTTCCTCCAGCTGAGTATCGTCAGAGGGGAAATGAAGGCAACGAAGAACACATCAGTCTAGCCTCAGACTCTGAGGGAGAATCAGAAGGGAGAGATTCTGAAACTGATAACTCGCTAGTCACCCCAATCAAGACGACTAGAGGGCGGAAATCCAAGAAGAAACAAAAGAGGAAAAAACTTACATAGATGTCCTCCAAGGTTCCCAAAAAACTCTCAAAGCAATGATGAATACCAGATCTAGACGCAAGAGTAACAAGGCTCCAATAGGAGCCTCATCCCCCCAAACCAGTAAATAATGAAATACGTCTCCTGGAACTGCAAAGGCTTAGGTAGCAGGTCGAAAGAGGAAGCCTTGAAAGATATAGTGAGAATATACTCGCCTGAAATCCTCCTCATCCAGGAGACAAAGCTGGAGGATCTTCCTCTCCTCCATTCCAGTAAAGTTTTTTGGAAAAAAGGCCATGGAAGAGCGGTTAGTGCAAGAGGCGCCTCTGGTGGAATAGCCACCTTCTGGAACAACGCCATATATGATTTTATTCAAGAAAAAAGCAGCCCCCACTGGCTTTTCATTCAGCTTCTCCACAAGGATTCTGGTCAGCAAGTAAGTATGTTTAATGTTTATGCTCCTGTTTTGCCAAGCGAGAAAAAAATCTGTTGGAACTCGCTTCATTCATTTCTTTTAGAGCAAAATCCTGGGAATATCATCATTGCAGGTGACCTGAATGTCACCCTTGCTCTTGATGAGAAAAAGGGAGGCTCCATTGTCAGGGATCCTGCCAGAGAATGGGTTGAAGATATAATGCTGGGCTGGGACCTGGAGGACATTAAACCTTCTTCAGGTAAATACACCTGGTCCAACAAAAGAATAGCCCCCAATCACATTGCTGCCCGTTTGGATAGATTCCTTGTCCACTCTTCTTTCCTGACTTGCGGTCTTATGGCAACCTCTAAAATTCTTCCAAATCTCACCTCTGATCATAAGCCTATCCTTCTCGAGCTTTCCCTGGATAGCAATCTAGGCCCCATTCCTTTTCGGTTTAGCCCTCTTTGGATCCAGCAAGAAGGCTTCCAAGAGGTGGTCTCTGAATCCTGGAATAGACCCGTCCACGGTTCTCCATTCTTTGTGTGGGAAGAGAAAATCGGGGTTCTAAAAAGAAACCTTAAAGAATGGGCTAAAAGATTGCAATCCCCTACAACCAAAAGAAAAGAAACTCTAAACAGGCTCGCTGCTCATCAGTTAGATATGGAGCATAGTCCTGTTTCTCAAAGCCTGCTCCTAAAAGAAGTCGAGCTTCAAAAAGAGGTTCATAGATCTAGCAGGGAGGAGGAAGAATTTTGGCGACAGAAGTCTAGGAATCTATGGCTGCAGTCCGGAGATAAGAACACCAGCTTCTTTCATAAGCAAGCCGAAGCCCGAAAGAATTTCAAATCAGTCTCAGAGATTCATTACCAAAATACTGCGATTAAGGATTTCGAAGGCATTAAGAGAGCTGCATATTCCTTCTATCAAGATCTTTATTCGGCTCCTGAAGAACCAGCTATTGATCCTCATGCCTATCCGATTGATTTAATTCCCAAATGCGTCCAGGATTCGGATAATGCCATGCTGACAGCTCCGATTAGTATGGAAGAGCTAAAGGATGTTCTGAACAGCATGGAGCCTGATAAAGCCCCAGGCCCAAATGGGTTCTCTGTCAGGGTTCTTTTGACTTGCTGGTCAACAATTAAAAAAGACCTTTTGAGAATGGTCAGAAAATCCCAGAACTGTGCAAAGCTGGGCGGTGGCATCAACTCGGCCTTTCTCGCCTTGTTCCCAAAAGAGAAAGGCGCCTTAGACTTCAGCAGATTTAGGCCAATATCCTTGTGCAATTCCAGTTATAAGTTGGTCTCCAAAATAATAGCCAATAGGCTTAAAAACATTTTGCCAGACATAATCCCTGAAAATCAAGGCGGATTCATAAAAGGAAGAAAGATATTGGACAACATTGTGCTGGTGCAAGAAGCAGTTCACTCTAGCTGCCAAAGAAACGAGAAAGGTATGGTGATTAAGCTCGATCTGGTTAACGCATTTGATAGGGTGAGACATGAATTTTTGTTCGCTGTGATGAAGAAGCTAGGCTTCTCAACAGACTTCATAAACTGGGTGAAAGCCTGTATTGCCTCACCATGGATTGCGCCATTGGTCAATGGTCGTTCTACTGACTTCTTCCAAGCTTCTAGGGGCCTGAGACAAGGATGTCCTTTGTCTCCGCTCCTATATGCAGTTCAGGCCTCGGTGCTTAGTTTCCAACTCGATCATAATCAGCAAATTCAAACTCTGCCTGGCCTCAGAACTACTCACAAGGTGAAAGACATTAATCATGCCCAGTTCGTCGACGACACCTTGTTGCTCGGAGGAGCCAGCATACTCTCTGCCAGACATTTCAAGAGGGAGCTGGACATTTACAGGTTGATCTCGGGCAGCAAAATCAATTATCGAAAATGCTCTATCTATGGCTGGAACTACTCGATCAAAGAGTTGTCTGATATTGCAAGACTCTTAGAAATGGATGGAATTCGAAATTGGGAGTCATTTAAATACCTCGGGATTCCAATCTTCAAATCTAAGCCTAAAGTTGCTCACTGGCTGCCTCTGCTCGATAAGATAAAGAATAGAATCCAAGCTTGGGGTGCCTCTTGGCTGAATAATGCAGGGAAAGTCACCCTTATGAAATCGGTCCTAATAAGTATGCCTCTATATCAAAACTCTATTCTCCTTACTCCCAAAACCTTTCTCAGCAAATTGGACAGCTTGTTGAGAAGATTTCTGTGGGAAGGTGGGAATAACAATGATAGAAGGATCCATTTAGTGAATTGGGAAACTCTCAAGAGACCATATCTGGAAGGAGGCCTCCATCTGCGCAACTTGGCTGCCCAAAATCTTGCTTTGGGATCCAAGATTCTGTGGAATTTAGTCTCTGGAAATTCTAGTTGGAGTAAAAGAGTCATTTGGAAGAAATACTTCCAAGGGCAATGCTTGAGATGTCTGGATAAGCCTCCAAGACTTCTAAAAGGATCCCCGATCTTCAATCTTTGTAATGCTGCTAGGGAGCAATTCAGCCATTACCTTTATTGGATCCCTGGTAATGGAAGAAAAATCAAAATCTGGGAAGACTCGATTTTGGGGGACCAACCATTGAACCATGTGGAAGGTCTTGCAAACATCAAAGATTGGCTTCAGTCTTGCAATTTGCACACTCTGTGGGATATTTCGAATTGGAAGGAAGCTCCTGATAGAACCTGGGACTGTTGGAACCTGGGGGAGGTCCCCATTATGCTGCAGGGGGAAGCTTCTTTACTGTTAGATCTGCTCCAAGGAAAATCTCCTTCAAAGGCCACTACTAAAGACAAAAGAGGCTGGGGCTCCCTCTCTGGCTCTTACACTGTTTCTGAAGGTTATAAAAGAATTATGGCTGTCCCATATGCTCCACCCAATCCAGCCCAATGGAAATTTATATGGGATTTCCCATCTCTCCCCAAAATCGACTTCTTCTGTTGGACTGTTGCACATCAAAGCATTCTTACCAGAGATAACTTGCGAAGACGTGGGATGGAAGGACCTTCCAGATGTCCACTTTGCTGGTCTGATGAAGAAACTATCAGTCACCTGTTGCTGCTTTGCCCCTTTGCTCAAGAAGTCTGGAGGGGAGTTCTGTTGTTAGATCCAGCTAACCTTGATTTTCCAGATAACATCCCTTCCCTGTTCCGAACTTGGGCCAGCTTATCTCCCTTCTGCCTTAAAAATAAAAGTCTTCTTAAAACAAGTTGGATGTGGATCCCTAAATTCATCTGCTGGAAACTATGGTTGGAAAGGAACAACAGAATTTTTCGAGAAGAAAGCTGCACTTCTGTAAGAGTTATCTCAAAAATAAAAGCTTTGATGGGCGAGGCTTTGGAAGCCAATACTTCCTCAAGGAACGAAATGAGTCTGGTCAAAGAGGAGGAGCAATGGTTCAAAGATCTGGTTCCAAATATGAAGGAAAGGCCCATTCCTTCTGTATCCGCCCATGCCAACTGGGAGATTAGGCTGGAAGAACTGGAGTTCATTAAGTGGAGATTGGCCCTGGATGATCATTGTTTATTCTTCGACGGGGCCTCCAAAGGAAACCCTGGGGCTGCTGGTAGTGGTGGAGTTCTATTGAGTCCTGGTGGCTTTCCGGAACTGCGATTCCATTGGGGTCTGGGAATCGAAACCAACAACAGAGCGGAGGCTCTTGCACTGTGGCAGGGGTTGACTCTGGCGATTAACAGAAATATCCTTTCTCTCTCTGTATTTGGAGATTCAAGACTTATCATCCAGGCACTGCTAAATCCTAAGACCTCCCACCAGGTTCATTTAGCCACTATAATCAGAAAAATCCGGCTATTACTGCCCAAGTTCAACAAAATCTCCTTCTTTCATATTTTAAGGAATCTCAATTCTCAAGCTGATCTGGAGGCCAATCTTGGCTCCCTCTGTACTCGGAGATCCCTGGTGGTCAACTTGATTGAATCTTCTTGCCCCATCCCTTAATGTACCTGCTGATCGGTCTTCCCATCCTATTTGATCTAAGGGCTTCCTATTTTCTCCTCATTTCCTGCTCTAAGGGACCTCTTCTCAAATCAAACCAAGTAAATTGACGATCTCAGGCCTGATCTCAGTTTCCTTTTCATTAACCACTGTTTCCTGTCGAGTTCCTACTTTTCAAGAGTCCACAAAGGATTCCCATGGGGGCAACTCAGTTTCAGATTTGATCTTCACTTTATTCTCAATCCTGAAGGCCGTGATCAGCATAAACAGAGCCTCTCATTCCCGGAAAGCAGCATCCTCTGAGCTATGCAAAATTGCGATGGAGTTCCCCGCCGCAGAAGCAATCTCTCCGAAGCGTGGTCAATCAGGTTCCTCCGCCAATCAACAGCATCGATGCTCTTAGGCACAGCAAGATCAGGATCCGTCCAAGGAAGTCCTCTGGCACTGTGCGATGTTCCACCTTGTCCAACAGCCAGCACTGAGAGAAATCATGTCAAAGCCGACGAAGCTCAATTCTCTGACTCCGAACATCGGATGGACTGGCAAATCTCCGGTTTAGAAGCGAACAAATCCAATTCCAATCAGATTTTCTCAGAACTCTGTCTCTGAATTCGCAGCATTGTAAAAGCACGCGGTAGCTTGTTTGCCGCCTCAAATAAAAATTAACCGTTACTGTCGCAAAAAAAATAATTACATTAAATGGAATGTTGGATGATTATCAAATGTTCATAACAAGACTTGCAACCATGGAAAAGGCTCCTACATTTGATGAATTGATAGGTATTCTCCTACAAGAGGAAGAAAGAAGGAAGAATCTTAGCAGCAGATCTCAGAGTTCAAATTTAGCATTGGTAGCCAAAGGGAAGCAGTCATGAAAAGGAAAGAGATTGCATAAGAATAAAGGAGGCAATTTATAGTCAAAACCACATCAAGGCACACCACTACCAAGGAAAAATTCCTATATGGAGAGGAAGGACAGATGCTTCTATTGTGGTAACCCTAAACATTTTTCTAAAGATTGTAATAAAACCAAAATTTGATGAGTCCAAACATAGAAGGAATTCAAGCAATTGTGTTGATAAATAAGCCATAGTTAGTGATAGTCTCAAAAATCTCAAATTATTCATTTCAAATGTTGTTTTATTATTAGAAATTGATGATGTCAATGCACAATTTATTGATTATGGTGCTTCGATTCATATGATATGCAATAAGGAATGGTTCAATGCATTTCATGAAAATAATAATGGTGCTCACATATATCTAAGAGATGGTAGATCTCATGAAATCCAGGGTTATGGCGATGTGTGTGTAACTTTAGCTAGTGGCCACGTGAGACAAATACAAAATGTGATGTATGTTCGTAGAACAAAAAAAATATTTAATCTTAGTGTCCACTATTGTAGATTGGAATCTCAAATTCGAATTCTTTAAGTCATGTTATTTTGTGAAGCATATACATGATAACTACAACATCATAGCAAGAGGAGTATGAGTTGGAGAATTGTACAAGCTTTATGTTAACAAGAAAGATCATCAAGAAATGGCATCTACAACCATGTCATCAAAGGAGTTAAGGCATCAAAGACATGGTAATCTCAATCATAGTGATCGTATGTTACTTTAAAAGAAAGGAATGGTGGAAGTTCTTCCAAATTTCAAGAATGAATATGTTGAATGTGAAGGATCTGCATTAGGAAAACAACATAGGGAATGGTTTCCTACAAGACAAGAGAAGAGAAAAAAGGAAATTCTTGTGTTAATACATATTGATGTGTGTGGTCCCATGCTAACTAAGTCATTAGGTGGAGCTTCATATTTCCTTATTTTTACTGTTGATAAAACTATATACACATCGGTCTACATTGTCACAAGAAAAAGTGAGGTATTTGAATACTTTAAAGAATTTAAAACTATGGTTGAAAAGCAAAAGATAAATACATCAAGATCCTCAGGTCGGATCAAAGGGGAGAATACACATCAGGGGCATTCATCATTTATTGGAAAAACCATGGAATTCAACAATAGTTTGTGGTGCCACGTACTCCTCAACATAATGGTGTAGCAAAAAGGGAAAAGGGAGCTTTGGTTGTGTTGTATATGTTCCTTAAAGGCATTTTATTGGCTGAAAACTACTTCAAGAAACCAACTCAACCATTTTAGGTCCAAGTTGGCCCTTGAACCAAAGAGGTCTCCCTCAATGTTACAAGCCTTTAATGTTGTTCACTATCTCTAAACAAAAGCCTATGAAGCAAAATGTCCAAATCTAGGGGTTGTTGTATAGGTGGTTGTTGATAAGACTCAAATCCATACTTAACAAATAAAGCCCTCTCTTGCAAATCAGAGAATCAAATATCCTCCCTAAATATCCAATCATCTAAAGTGAGCAGAAGCATATAGAAGAACCTCTATAACAAAACATAAACACATATAAGAATAAGCATAGAAGCAACAATCTAATGATGCAGAGGGATCAACAGTGACATACTATCGCCTTGATCTACTTGATAGAGAATATAACTTTACAGTGGGATGTTAGGGAGGTTGACACTCAACCCATCCTTTCCCAGATATTGATACAACCTTAGAAGTATGCATAAAAGGAATATGAACACAAATAAGTACTCACACAGTAAACAATGTCTGTCATTAAATTGAAGCTAGAAGCATTTCATTAAAATTATGAAGTAACAGGTTTTACAAAAATATCAGGGTTTCTGGGCCCAAAAGCCAACCCTTCTCATTATAAACAAAATCTTAACTAGAAAATTATTATTTCAAACTGTTACTAACTTTCTCTAATAAAATCTTATCTTTAAATCAAGAATAGTATAAATATTTAAACAACTACAAAATATATGGACTTGATAGAAACAAAAATGAAACCTCTTTACTCATTTGCTCATTCGATGGAACCTTTGGTCTGTTATCTCATCTTCTCACAACTGATTCTCCATCTTAAAATTTTGGGTTTAATTGCCACATAAATGGTCACCTTTGACTGTTGGATTCTCTGCTTGAAAACCTTTGCCACTTGTGCTTAATGTCTGATAACATGTACCTAGAAATATTCAATTTTGATCCTTTAATGATCTTATGCTTGAAAATACTCAATTATTGGACTAAATGCTCAAAATCTGAGATTTAGTTACCAAAACTACTGACGGGTGCACTTGTCAAATAACATAAGTAATTTATGTAATATTTTATAATCAGATATACAATCTTACTAATATTTTGTAATCATCCAAAAACTTTACCTAGAAATGGATCCATGAATAATCAACTACTCAAGCCTTAGACATCTTTCTTTCAGGCCTTTGATCCTATCAAACTTGACTTGAGTTTCCTCAAATGTTTTATTTTGTTTCAATTCTTCTTGTTGTTGCAAAACAATCTTATAAATAATAACAACACAACTTTTTATTCCTGTAGTTGCACTTGTCAAACTATGCATATCATTTATTGGCAACATGATGTATCTCATCCTCTAACTACTGGTTCTCTGCCTTAAAATTTTGGGTTTAATTGCCACATATATGGTCACATTTGACTGTTGGATTATTTGCTTGAAAACCTCTGCCACTTATGCTTAATGATTGATAATATGTACTTGTAAATATTCAATTTTGATCCTTTAATGATCTTATGCCTCAAGATACTAAACTATTGGACCAAATGCTCAAAATATGATCAAAAGCTCATCCAAAAACTATAAAAAGTTGTCAATTGTTTCTCAAGTGCCTTTTTATTATTGATGTCTCATGTCTCTTCCTTGCCTTTTCCTTTTTCTTTCCTTTTCCTTATTTTTCTCTCCAATTTCCCTTGCATGCATATTCTTGTTTCTTTATCTTCTTTTTCTCCCATTTTCCTTTATTCCTTTTATTAAGTTGTCATTTATGCCTTTTGCCTTTGCCAATGCCAATTTCCATAGCCATTAATTAACCATAATGATACATAATGTGATGTTTTTGCCCTCCATTCAACTTGGAATACATGTCCCATGTCCTTGGTCTTATTTTTGTCATTAATGTCCTTTATTACGTGAAACTTTAACCCGAGGTTGTTACATTGTATTATGCTCTTTGCCTTTCCATCCAACTTGGTCCAGTCTTATGTTAACACTCTTATTAGTGCAATACCCAGATCCACAACAATCCACTAATCTTTGTCCACCAATAGATCTTCCATAGCTCAAAACACTGCCCATTGAATTTCTCAATCTCTATCTTTGAATTACTCACCATTTTCTCTCACTACATGAAAAATGGATTATGTAGATTTCCCACTGTAATAGGGTTTACCACATACCCAAGTGAAACACCTTGGCCACAAAAGTGTCCCCTTGAAGCTAAATTGCCTCGATACCAACTGTAGGTTTTAACCTTGTATAGTTAATTATTGCAAATAGATCCTTAATAAAATAGTAAAGATGCAATAACAAACACAACATTAACACAAATATTTTACTGTGAAAATCCAAAGATATTTTTTTAGTGTATTCATATTTACAATATTATAATATATATATATATATATATATATATATATATATATATATATATATATATATATATATATATCTCTTGTTGCATAAACTACCAATCCATTTACCTTGAATTAGAATACAACTATAATTCCTCAATTGGAATTACAAAACCATGGGATAAACCATCATGTGCCACAAAACTGTTAAAAGTGAAAACCATGTGTTTACAGTTGCAAAAAATGAACATAAACAACTACTCGTTTTTGGGAGTGCTGCCCCTAAACCTTCAAGTAGGGGGGGATTTTCCCCCTTGCGACCACCCAGAACAAGGGAGGCTGCCACACCCCTTACTTGTTGCCCTTGGTGCAATTTATAGTGTGTGGGTGTAATCATGTAAAAAACACAACACACACCAAACATCCTTGAGGATAACATCCTCCACAAATTCCACCTTCTTTTTGACCACATCAAAGAATTTGATTGAAAGATTTGTTTTGCGAGCTTGGTAGCTTTCTCAGCTTTTGTCAAGGAGGGGATAATGGTTTTATGGCTAGAAGGTTGCAAGGCATTCCTTTTCTACCTCCTTAGACCCTTCATGTTGGACTTAGAAACTTTTGCATAGATGTGGTCAACCACGATAGGTAGACGACTATAGGTAGGTGTGTATAGGGTGCACTTAAGTTAGAATAGATGCCAATGGCCAATCTCATAACTAGAGAATGAAAATGAGACATAAAATGAATAGATTAGGGCCTAGTGAGTTGCCATGCATATTTGAGAGCTAAGACCTAGTGTGACCTTGAAAAGTCTTAGACCACCAATTATACCACAAACCTAGGCAATCACTAGCATAACATTTGGATTCACTTAAAACCCTAAACCATATAGAACCCAACAGTTGGGGACAGGTAAGTAGAGGGCCCTTCCCCAAAACCACAAACTCAACAAAAAAGCAAGGGCCAAAGTCACGAGAGAATCTCAACAAATGAGAAAAAACTAGAAAACACCATAACTGATCTTACAACAAATCACCTCCATTCGAACGAGGGAGCAAGATTGGAAATCTCTACTTAAGCCGAGACATTATGATTATCCCCAATGCCAACTAGCATAGGCTCCTCACTCCAAATAAAGCATAAGCCACCACTTGAATCCATAACACCCTATGCAACTATCCACCTAGACTCATCACATAATTGAACTCTTGCTAGACATGCCATTGACACTTTCACTATTTTATCATCATGTCACAATGGAGCTATCACCTTTGGCACCCAACTCCATAATACCACCCCGCAATTTCACATGATAGCTCCCTCCTAACTCATTTCTTGAAGTGGCATGCAACACCCATCCATCACCGAACTCGAGTATGTGTGGAGGAGATGTTAATTGTTAAAAAAAAACATAAAAACATAAAATATACTACTATGACCTAGAGTGAAGGAGATATTTAGCCAAACACCAAATTGGTGTATGAAACTCCCTTATCTATGGAACAAAGGACCCATCTTTGCACAATGATTTGACTGCTAAAGTCTAACAGAAGTGTACACACTCCACCCGTCTCAATTTAAACCCTTAACCTCTTACAAGGAAACATGTTCTCAATTATTAAACCTATTCAAACTATACAAAAGAAAATACACATGACATGAACTTAAATAATAAAAAGATTTACCCTTTAAAAAAATTAATCTTGATATTATTTAATAAACATTAATTTACATTTATAAATGACATAAATATTTCTAATAAACCATAAATAAATCTCAAAACAAAAATTAATAAATCTTAATTTACATTTACAAATGACATAAATTCAAATAATACATTCCTAATAGCACACATAAAAATCTCTAAACAAAACTTAAAAAATTTAATTTTTTAATACATATTAATTTACATTCACAAATAACATAAATTCAATTTCGGTCTAGGTTATGCCCTAAAAGTACTTTTGCTTGGTTAAGAGTTGGTTTTCCTTGTACATAAGGAAACATGTTAAAGACCCAAGACTAACACACATCTCACAAGAATGAAAGCCTACCCTACCCCTTAAGGACTACCAACTAATAGTTTCAAGTGGTGTGATTTTCCTTAAATAACAATGATGACTTAACTTGCATTTGTAAATAGTAACTAATAATAATGATGAAGCTTACGTGAGTGAATAGTAACCCATAATAACCATACCAATCTAATTATAATAAATTTTCCCAATTAAAAATAAATAAATAAATTTAAAATTTCAAATTAAACCTCCTCAACTTCCCCGTAAAGAAATTCTCAAACAACAACCTTGTTTTACATTTACAAATGACATAAATTCAGATGATACACTCTAATGATAAATAAATCTCAAAACAAAACCCAATAAAAGTTAATGAAGCTCTAGCCACGTAGATATCACGTCGCCTCTGGCTTTTTCAATTGGCCCCTAAAGTTTTAGTTTTACCCATTTTTCTTTATAGGTCTTCTTTCCGTCCCTTCCATATCTTTGTAGAATGCAGGCACTATAAATTTGGAGATCGAAAATCGAAAGCGGGTTCCTGTAATTCCAGCACGAAAATTCAAAGCGTGATATTGCAGGTCCTGTATCCGTGTGTTCCGTTCTCTCGATCGGTACAGTGTGAAAATGAGCGGGCCAGATGCCTTATTCTCCCTCCGGAACAATTTCTACCTAGGAGCCTACCAGGCAGCCATTAACGAGAGCGATGTCCATGGCCTCACGGAAGAGGAATCCATCGAAAGGGATTGCCTCGTTTACAGATCTTACATTGCCATCGGCAGTTACCAGGTATGCAGTTATTTTATTTTATTTTCATTATGCGGGAATTCTAAGATCTTTATTTTACAAATCACAGATCTTTAATTGCGTTTACCCTAATCTGCATCGGATCTGATGTTTTCTATGCATGTGAAGCTCGTTATCTCCGAGATTAATGACTCAGCAGCAACCCCTTTACAGGCCGTGAAGCTCTTGGCAATGTACTTGGCTGGACCTGAATACAAGGTTTTCCCCGTTTACATTAAAAAACCTTAAATCTCCGTGAACATTGTAATGGTTTTCTTTATATAATTACGATTAGGAATTGCAGGGGAAATTTTTAAGGTCGAAAAATGATTTTATAGTACTTTATTTTGATGAATTTTTTAAATCTAGAAAATGAAGAAAAAATACGACAGGGAAATGCTTAAGAGCGAATTGCGTTAAACTATTACTATGTGAGATCACGTTACTCATAGCTAGTTTTGGCGTTAAATCTTGAAAAACATGGCCGAATCTTTCGGGGAAATTTCGAGGTTCAGCAAAATGTAAGTAAACCTTGGCTAACTAAGCAAATATTAACTCTTAAACTTTTGAAAATATAGTAAAAGTCAGTAAACATCTGGTTCGCCCAGCCAATGTTAGTTTCATATCTTTCAAAAAAATAGCCGATCTTTCAAATAAAAACGTTTGCATTTGGCAGACTGAATGAGAGTTTGGCCATCATAGCGAGTTCGTGCTTAATATTTTTGGAAAATGTCGGATCTTTTGAACAAGCTTGTCTGAAAAGTAAATGTAAGTAATGTCTCGTGGCAGTAGGAAGTTTCTGCGTTATACATGTCTCAACGTACATGTTCAAAGAATGGCGGAAGTTTCCATCATTGGCAGTTTTAGCTTCTGCAAAATAGCTAAATGATCAGTCAAATGGAAATAAATTGGCCACGAGGTCATCAGAATCAAACTCTGCTCGATGACTCTCCACTACCAAATCTGATGTTGGATCAATATCTTCTAACACAATGGGATCTGAATCAGGTTTTTTGTTCAACAATTGGTTGCTTTTGAGCGGGAGGTTGTATTGGACATAGACTAGATCATTTAACTGTTTTTGATTCAAACAGGTTCTCTTCTTTGTGTGAATCCTCTCAAAGACAGACCAATTGTGCTCACACCCAATAGCATTGCAAGTTTGACTCAAAATACGAATTGCAAACTTCTGCAATTGAGGACAATGGCTACCAAAAGCCTCCCACCATTGTGCTGCAAAAAACATAGGAGTGTAATGAGTTAGCTTAACAAAATTACAAATTATATCCAACTTTCAAA
Organism: Pinus tabuliformis; assembly: GCA_031772625.1. Lineage (NCBI taxonomy): Eukaryota > Viridiplantae > Streptophyta > Pinopsida > Pinales > Pinaceae > Pinus > Pinus tabuliformis. The sequence goes on from CM062820.1 coordinate 1,724,754,502, forward strand.
TTATAAACGATTTAAAAAAATAAGTATTAAGAATTTGAAAATTGAATTTTTTGTTTACTTGGCTCATCTGCTTCCCTTGCAATCTTTGCTAGGTTCTTCCCAAAGGTACCTGTGGCTTTGCTGAAGGTTGTGACCTGTTGGTGTATCTCTAGCTGATCACACTCCAATGGGATCATGCAATCAATCAATCCATCCCCAACCTCCCCTCTCAAATTTCCTGCCGCTAGAGCTTTATAATGATACCGTGGGTTCAAAAAATATCCAGCTGCATGTATTGGGCGATGGAGTTGATTGTTCCATCTTTCATCAATGATTGGCCCAATGGGCCCATACTTAGCCACTTTATCCTTGTATGCCCTCTTTATTTGCTCTTTTGCTTGATCCATAGCCTCATAAATGAAGCCCATAGCCAATCTTTCCCCATCCCCCAACCGCAACACCTTAACCAGTGGCTCAACGACCTTCACAATCTCTGTTGCCTTTCTCCAAAATATCTTTTCATTAACTTTCTTTTTCAATTCTTTGCCTTCCTGTTTGAGAAACCACTGGCTTTGATTCCATTCATCACTGGAAAAATATCTTTTGCAAGTTTCTGTTGTGAAAGCATAGATTGCAATGTCAAAAAATGAGTAACAAATCTAGTGATGGCAGGCCTAATAATATCCCTGCCCCTTGTGTGTCTTCTCATAAGGCTCAAAATCCATGAATGATTGTAGATAAATTTTGTTATGCTTTTGGCATGATCTACAATGTTTTTGACCCAATCTAATTTGCCAATATCCTCAAGCATGAGGTCTATGCAATGTGTAGCACATGGGGTCCAAAATATGGTTTTGTGTTTTTCCTCTAACAATTTACCAGCAAGAACATAGTTAGAGACATTATCTGTGATGACATGAACAACATTAGCCACCCCCACCTCTTCAACAACCTCATCTAATCGCTGAAACAACAATTGTCCATCTTTCACCCTATCAAATGCATCAATTGATTAGCCACCCCCACCTCCTCAACAACCTTATCTAATAGTTGAAACAACAATTGTCCATCTTTCACCCTATCAGATGCATCAACTGATTTTAAACATGGTTCCCTGTGGGCATAAAATAAGAAAGTTTATGATGGTACGGTTTCTTTGATCAGTCCATCCATCTGACATGATGGTACATCCCATTCTTTCACATGAGTCCTTGAAATCTTTCAAATACTCATTAATGTAGGCAATTTCTTTCTGCAAACGATACCCCCTTATCTCGTGCATAGTAGGGCCTTTGAAGCCTTTTCCAGCAGCATGTATGGCATCAAACATAGGCTCATAATATGGTGAACGGGAAGCATTGAAGGGGATATTAGCATCATACCACCATCTACATATGTAATCACAAGCAGTCTCCCTCAATTCTTTTTTTCCAATGGTCATCTAAAGTGGGCTGCAAAGTTCTACTAGCTTGAGGACCATGTGCATTTGATGGAGAGGAGGGTGTGACAGTGAAATAGCTTTTGATATTCGTATCACCCTTCTTTTTCATTTTACCCTTACCCTTTTCTTGAATAGACTCCAAAGAGAGAGGAACATATCGGAAGGGGTTGGATGCATCAGTACAAGGGATAGAAGAAGAACCCTCAAAATCAAAATGGGGGTTGGTAGCCATCATTTTTTGTATACTCGTCTTCCTCCCAATTTCAGCCTCTATTTCTTTTTGCCTAGCCTTTTCTTCTTTAAACTTCTCAAAGCTATTTAACAAATTCTTCCTAATCTCCCCAATTTTTGATGATTCACATGGAGTAATTTGGTTTCTAATCTCTGCCAAGTGTTGTTTCAGCCTATTAATGCCCCTAGGACCCTCCTTAATTTTTCCATAGCAAAATTTGTAATGCATTTGACTATCAACCATTTCAACATATGCCCAAACAGCATCTCTCACTCTAGGTGCCATTTTTTCACTTGGAAATCAAAGGAAAAAAATCTGAAAATGAAAACAAAAAAAATAGCATTGCTTCAATGTTCATTTCTTTCATAAAAATCACTTTTTTCAATTTCCAGATTTGCACAAAAAAATAAATAAACAAAAACTGATTTTTAGAAGTGAAAAAAAATACCTCTAGGCACAAACTGCCTCCTCAAAGTTGCTCCAACAAACCAACTCCTCAATGCTGCTCCATTTGCTGCCCAAGAAGCTCCTCATTCCTGCTACAATGCTTGCCCAAGACTCTTCATTGTTGCTTCAAAAACAAACTTCACAACTCCTCACAAACTCCTCACAAATTCTCACTCAAATGCAATGAGATGGATGTGAGGAAATGAGAGGGGTTGGGTGGGTTTTATAGGGTTTAAGAGAGAGAAATAGACCCCAAAGAACCCAAAGGCACATTAGAGTGGGCTTTGGGGTCCCAAAAAACCAATTCAAAAAAAAAAATCGCTGAAATATGTTGACTGCTGTTCTTACCGAGCCGGCCGAGTTGGCTCGGGCTCAGCCGAGCAGGCCGAGTCGATATCCAACTCGGCCGGCTCGGTAACAACCCGGCCAGCCGGTTTGAGTCATTGCCCGTTTCGACCCGGCCACCCTTTGACCCTGATTGACTCGGCCGTTTCGGAGTCGATTCAGCCAGGTCTTAAAACAGAGCTTATGACACAGATTTGGTCTTGTCCGTGGCATGCACTGTTGAAGAATCCCCAGCTCCTATTCTCTAAATCAACAATTTCCCAACTTCTTTGGGCAATCTTGTTTTTATACAAGGTAACCACCTGTGCAAATGTCTGAAAAGTTTGTACAAGCTGATCCTCGAAAATCAACCAATTTTGAGCAAGACAAGTACCCCACATGACCAGATATGGAATAGATATATAAGCTTTCAATTAATGTTTATGGAACCATTGAAATGAGCATTGACCTAAACAGGAGCCCTGCTGTATTTTCCTTAAATTAAACCATTTGCGAACATCTTTATGAATCTGTTGTGTGGATGGAGAGTAAACAAATACATGTGTGGCAGACTCTTCATTGTTCACACATAAAATACAAATCCCTGGGCATTGTTTCCATCTTGTCTGAAGAAACTCACACATTAGTATTTTTATTTGTTAAAGCCAATCACATAAAGACTGGAGTCCCTTTTGGAACTTTAATAATCCAGAACTTGGACCATCACCAAGCGGCTTCCCTGATATTAGCTGACGTCAGTACTTTGTAGCCTTGTCCAGCAGAATAGAAGCCCTGAGAATTATTTTGCTTTCAATCAATGTTGTCATTGTCAACCCTTATGTGGCCTCTTCTTAAGTCTGCTATAAAATTATTCCAGAAGTTAGCTCAGACACCTTCTAAATCTAACTGTATAGGGGATTTCCATTATTGTTCCCTAATATCAGTAATTGACTCGTCTGCACTTGTTCTAAAAATGCCAGACTTACATCCTGAAAGTGTGAATCAAGTCCAGGGGAAGAAAAATTCTGTTACCACATACTGTTATTGCATCTGCCCTGATTCTGATCTTTGTCCCATCCCTGAGCTTCCACCACAAATGATCACCTAGCACTGGAAAAGCAGAGACAAGGGCCTTCCAACAATTTGAGGCATTCTTGACTAATTATTCTCTGCCCAATCCAGTCCAAAAGTTAGTTTGCACATACATATTTCCGTACAATTGTCCTTCTCCATAAGCAATCTTTTGTAACTGGGTTCCATGGAATTTTGCTTCCAGGGCCTTACCAAAGGTGTGAATATATTTTAAACCCCATGTTGAATTTCCACGACCCTGGTGTCTAGGATAGAATCTTAAAATCTCTGATGCTACCAAACCAAGAATCTCAACAAAGCTACTTAGCACAGAGGAACAATATAATGCAGTAAACCAATCACGTGCACAAGAGGAACAATAACAACAATATAGGTAACCCAACTTTTTTATATTATCAACACATAATACAACAGTCTAGGGCTCCCGTAAAAGGTACAAATACAAGATACAAGCATACAGTGACAAACTCACTGCTCTAGTGCACAACCACAGCCTCTACGTCATATCTCGTCCTGCCGGTCCTTTGCTTCCGTTCTCCTCTCTAGCTGCTCCTTACTCCATCAAGAAACAACACATAGAGACTCCAGGCGGGCTGCCACCTATCACTGCTGCAAGTCACTTCTGCTACAATGAACACGGGATCATCAATCTGCTCCTCTAGGCTGGCCAATACCTGAACACCAATCTGCCTTCTTAGTAGCTTCTTTCGTCCATCAAAGAGCTACACATTAGGCTCCAATCTTCACCCAATCATGCAACAGTCAACGCCTTTCTTGTTTGCTGCTCTAGGGCTACTTTGGGCTACCTACACACTGCCCTCCAACAGTCCAAAGGTGCCCAATCCAATCACTGTAGAATCTGCTCCTAGGAGAGGCTTCTAACCACCAAGTCAAGCCCAATTCACTTGGCTTCCACAGGCTGCAATTTGTCCACTCTTGGACACCATCCAATTAGCATCGATCAACTCATGATACCAATATATACCTCTGCATACATCATTCACTGAAGTTTCACTGCTGCAATTTCTGTGACCTTGTTAGGGCATGGCACAGGTCCATGTTGGCTCTACAAAACACACTCACAGACCTCTCTACAGCTGCGGATAGGGTCCTTGTCCTGCCCCAATTCGCTACTGTTCAGGGCTAACAACCAGCCCCAAACTACCCTCACATGACCCCTCTTAGCCCTGTGGCCTCAGGAACAGGGATGGAATTCCCATAAAACCACACCAAAATACCTCCCAAATCTGCCCAGGGAATGTGGCAGCCTCCTGCTCCTCTTTAGGACCTGCAAGTAGTACCCAACCACATGAAATCTGCCCAGCACATCTCGCAGACCCTGTGGCTGTCCATCTACAGCTACTCGGTCTCCAAACAAACTTCAGTACCGTGCTTTGTCCTCTCCTAGAGCTCAGCTATCATAGGGATATGTCTCTATGATTTGATGCACATTTTGGGTGATGAAAATGATCCTTCCTCACCTTATATTTATACCAATACAAGGGCTCCACGAATTCCTTGAAGAGACATGTCTTTTGGCACATTTCATTTCAAGCCTACATGACTTATGTGCCAAAAACCCATCCTTAACCTTCAAAAATTTATATCTCAATGTAGACAATTCGGAATTCGACGATTCTTGTTGTGTTGGATTCTCCTCAACGCCTTCTATCATCTACATCCATCAGATGTCCAAAATGCTCCATTGTTTTGCTCCAAACATCAATCGGTGCAAAACCCCAACCTTGGGTTCCAAGCCCACAAATGACTTTTGTTGCGCTCCAACATCCAAACCCCGAACCCTAGGGCTTGGAGTACCTCCCAAGCTACTAAAAAATCAAAATCTTGCTTCAGATCTTTCTTTAGATGATTTCAAAAATCATCAGTCCTTCCTCCTTAGCCCAGCCGTGGCCCTAATTACCTTAGCCATCAGCCCTGAGGGCCTTTTAGGGCTGGCCACAGGCCTTCCCAAGGCCCTAGGCCTCCTCTGCTGCCCTTTCCTTTGAGCCGCAGCCCATATGGGGCTGCTCTCCCTAAGCTGCAGCCCTTGGGGGGCTTGCAACAGGCCCTAGTGGCCTCTCTGCCTTGGCCGCAAGCCTTTTCGATCATTCCCTGCCTTCTGTTGGCCTCTCTGCCTTGGCCGCAGGCCCTTTCGGCCTTCCCCTGCCCTCTGTTGACCTCTCTCCTCATCTTCTCCCTAGGGCCGCAGCCCTTCTTGGGCCTTGAGGCCTAATCCTTCCTTGTCATGGGCCTATTTAGCCTTTCTCTTAGCCGCTGCCCTCCCTTGGCCTTCTAGCCCTCATCCTTGCCTTATTTTGGCCATCTTTACCTCTTTTCAGTCATTGCATTGGGTTGATAGTTGATTTTTGCCTTTAACTCTTTGTGATTGCAGCAATATTGATGAGATTGTTTTAGCTAACATTGTAGTTGCAGGTGGGCATTTCGTTGAAGAATTTTGGGCAAGCTCTTTGAGTCATCTTTTAGGCCTAGAGGCCTATTGGTTTGCTTCATCTAACCCACTTCCTCACTTTTTCACTTACAGCCATATAATTACTTGATAGCAGTGACATATATCTCATTTAAGTGGCATAAAATCACCTAATACATTTCTAAGTCACTTGCATCAGTTGGGCATTCATTATTGGCCTTATTTCATAGTTCTTTGGTGATTGTCTTACTGTTTTTGAAATGCATAACAATGTCTGATATAAAACAGTAACGTAAGCATCTTCTCATTGTTTGCATTTCATCTTAAGTGCTCTCATCTAAATCAAGAGGAATAAATAACTTTGGGACTGTTTTGGCATATTTGGCATGCCGCATAAATTAACTCACTGCTGTTATAAAAGTTCATTTTGCTCATGTTAATTAGAGCATAAGTTACCTAAGGTTTCTTGAAGTGTTTAATAGCACATTGTGGAAAGGATAGCTAACATTGGTTCATTGGGTTTTGAAGCAAATCTACCACTGGTTTAGTTGTTACATTTCTCATATTGTTCAAGAGATTAACATTGTGTTTTCATGTGAGTTTCATAATCACAAAGTTCATAATCTTGCACTTAATATTGATCACCTAGCAATGGAAAAGCAGAGACAAAGGCCTTCCAACAATTTGAGGCATTCTTGACTAATTATTTTCTGTCCAATCCAGTCCAAAAGTTAGTTTGCACGTACATATTTCTGTACATGTAGCTGACTGATGATTTTGATTGTTGAAAAATTTTGTACACTGCTTCCTCAGACTTGTGACAAAATGGGTGCAACACACCCAATTTTTTCCCAAAAGCATTGGATAATGGGTTTGCCCTTTTATCATTGACTATAGCCTACGGGGTTGGATAGGCTACTTCGTCCTCCATTGGGAAATTATTTAGTAGGGGACATTGCATTGCCTTGCTATGCAACTAGAGAATTTCCTTAGGTTTCTTTCCCTCTTTGACAGATCTATTGGAAAAAAGTAAAGCATCATCTAAAAATACAAGATGAATAAAATTGACAGCTCCTATCTTAATTCCATGTGTAAGTTCCTGGTCCTTCTAGGTTCAAGGATGGCCCTACCAAGTCCCTTTGCTACCAATAGGAAGAGGTACAGGGACAGGTGCCATCCTTGTCTCAGTCCCCTGGTGGGCTTGAAGAAAGCAGCAGCAGCTCTATTAACTAGAACAGTATATAAAACAGTAGTCCCACGTCCCATCATTTTACTATTTGTAGGAAGAAACCCACATGAATAAAAATTACTAAATAGTCTAACATGCAACCAACAAGTCCTGTTGAAGGCCTTGGAAAGGTCCAGATTTATCACTATAGCAGACAGTTTTTTCAGTTTGATTGCATGTACATTGTAGGCCTTCCTGGGCAGCATCCACAGCTTCATGAATCTGCTTGCCCTTTAAGAATCCCAACTGTTCTGGAGAGATAACCCTTTAAAGTAACTTTTTGAGACTTATTGCCACCACCTTGGCAGTTATTTTATTCAGCCCAAAGCTATGAGTGTAGAATTGTAAGGTGCCTAAAATATTCCTTGATATCCTTGCCTCAACCACTTGTTCAAGCCAAATTGCTCTGCTTTTCATCCTCCAATTGCCTTTATTATCCCTTAACAACTATGTCCTTTTCAGTTCCAGTTCTTTCAGGGTTTGCATCTTGGCTTCATAAAAAATCCCATTGGCATTGTTATTGAAAAGGACTGCAATTCTAAGTTCTGTCGTTTCTCTTTTTTTGTATCTCCACTTCCCACTCTATAACCTTCACTTTCACAGCCTTATATGCATCCACAAATTTCCTTCCAACAGATACTTCCATTGCCTCATGAAAATACATACACTCTCTTCTAACTCTATAAAATTTGCCTTATCAATTCAGGCTGGATTGAACTTGTAAGGGCTGGATGGCTTTTCATCTCTCATTTCCAATTGAAGGTAAATTATATTATGATCAGAGTCCCCACCTGAGCCTATCCAAGGTCTAAATTTGTCAAACTGATGAAGTAGATGATCTTCCATTAAAAACCTGTCTAATCTTTTTGGCACTCTTGCATTACCAGAGCTGTTGTTCCTCCAGGTAGTCCACTTTGACTAGTTTTTCCTCCTCCAGATTATGAATAAAAAATTCAGCCCAAACTGAAACACCCCAAACCTCTGAGTGATCACAATAATCAGATGACTGACCTTAAAATCTCCAAATCAGATGACTGACCTTAAAAATCTCCAAAGAGAAGTTTTTCCCAGTAGCATTGTACAGGCCATGCACATTCATCATGGTAGCTTGATGTCCCAAAATCTTGTTTGAATTTTGAGAATAGGTCTGAAAAGATAGAGAAAGTTACTATTATTCAAGATAACATCTGACCTCCACCCTGTAAAATCCCCAGAAAGTACAGAGGAGTATATTGTCAAAAAATCTCTGGTGCCTCTAATAGTCTATAAAGAGCTATTCTTTTGTTTGGGCAGTCCAAATCTATTGCATTTAAAGATAAGATTTTCATTGGTGAACAATCTGCTGGGCTTTTTATCTCTAAGAACCCCGGGTAGTGATATTTTGTTTACCTGGATGTATTTCGGCAGCAGCCTTTTCCTGTGCATGTTGCAGATAAGAACTTTGAGCATCAAAATTTCCTGAAGGAATCCTCCCCCTTTAGACTATAAGAGGAGGAGCTAGTTTCAGAAGACGAAATATAAGAGCTCAGATTGCTGCCCTTAATCTCTACAGATTCAGAGATCACATGGTCATTTCTAGGGCCCTTAGAACCCTTCCAATTCTATTTTTTGAAGAAATAATGGTTTTTTCTGTCTCAAACTGGTAACAAAGGAGGAGTTGATGACTCATGATTGTTTGAAGCCCCCTCCAGTTGCTGCAGTTGGAACAGAATTTGAGTTGGTCTCAGTACAAGGTTCTAGAGCTTCAAAAAAGGATATTGGGTTCTTATCTCTTACTATTTCAGCAAAAAACTCAAGCCCAGAATCATCCTTAATATGTGTCGGTACCTCTCCCAGTCCATGAGTTATAATGCTCCCGTTTCCTCGTAATTTAATTGTATATTCATTGACAGTGTTGCATTCCAGTTTGTAGCGATGGACTTGATGAACACCAAAGAGTGTACCTTTTCACCTTCTTGGGTACCTATCCTGAGATAGCTGCAGAATCAGATTTTGTACTTTAGAGGTGTAGGGCCTGTCTGCTTCTTTCCCCACACATTCTTAATAAAAGGCTTCAAGCAATTCCCTTTACTATCTATTCTGAGCCCACCTCTCCCCAAAACATGAATCCCAAAAGGATAATTGTTAATTTTAGGTATGTTCTATGCTTAGAGCAATTTATTTCAATTTTCACAGTTAGCTCAATATCTTTTCCAGATTAGCAATCACATCAGCATTAAAGTAAACTGCAGATAGAACATAAACATAAATCGCAGAAGACAAGCCAAGACAAGAGGACACAAGATGTGGCGCTAGCCAGGGACGAACACCAATGTGGGGAAACCCTTGATCAATTATTCTTATATGTTCTTCAATAGTTCATCAGAGAGAGAGAGAGAGATAGTACATTTACAACGGAAGTCAACACTTTGACTTATCTAGATAAGAGCATAGATCATCTCTAAGAAGATGATATATGAGATCAGTTGAAGACATGCTGCTTCAACTGATTCTCCAAGGTGACTCCTTCACCTATCGTTGTGCTACATTTCGTTATCATGTTGCACCATGCTGCACCCATCATCACTATGTTGCATCTCATCATGCTTCATTAATCATGATTGTACCCATCACTGTACTGTATTATGTGCCATCACTGCACCATGTTGCCATACTAACCTATGTGCTGGCTGCATATTGCTTGCTTGTTGTCCCTAGCTTGCTTGTTGTCCTTTGCATGCTTGTTGTTGCATGCTAGCTGTAACATTGCATGCTTGGTGTATTTGTTGCTAAGTACCATACAACTGTCCCAATGTTAGTTAGTTGTCCCTTGCATGCTGCTCTCCTCTTGAGATAGATGCTCGGCTGTTTCGGCAATTTCGGCTCTTCCAGATAGTTCCGGCAGTTCCTAGCAGTTTCGCCTTCTGCCCTCTGCGTCAGCTTTCCTGGATGTTCCTGTAGTTTCCGCTGTTCCCGACAGTTCCGGCTATTCCCGGTAGTTTTGGCAGTTTCGGCTTTTCCCAACAGTTCCGACAGTTCCGGCAGTTCCCGACAATTCTGACAGTTCCGGCAATTCCGGCTATTCTTGGCTGTTCCGGTTTCTGCCCTCTGGATAGGGGCAACGTTATCCCTTAGGATCTCTCCTCCTACTAAAACCCAAAGACAAGTAGAGAGGAAGAGACCACAAGTGTGTTGAAATGACTTGAAGGCCACCTCTATTTATACTAAAATGTTGAGCACAAGTGGGGCTTATTTGGTTGCTGGCTGACCTTGACAAATTGTCCCATAACACAAATAAATTCATATCTCCATGAATACTTATCAGAATTGGATGATCTTTAGATCAATCCTACACCTCTTGATGAGAGGGATCCAAGAAAAATATCTTCTTCCATTAATAAGATGAGCCACATGGAGTTTGGCCCTAGTTGCCAATTTTAACACTCCCTCTCAACTAGGGAGAAGTCCATCCGCTGATCCATATGTCCGACTGTACTATCTCTGCCATTAGTGCCCTGCTTTGCTCTGCTCTGCTGAACCATGAAGAAGAAGAATTGACCGAGAATGTCTCATACCATTCTCTACTGACCCGAAGTCAATTTCATCTGAAGAGAGTGTGTCACATCACTCTTACTGGCCCAAAGTCAGTTTTATTGATCCCAGATCAATATCACAAGACAGTGTCTCAAACCACTCATATTGATCCCAGATCAGTTCCATTGATCCCAGATCAATGGAGGTCATCTTAGCATAGGGAGTGCGGTAGATACATTGATGCGTCCATCGATAGTACTACTATGGTCCCTAACCCCATTTCCCTGCTCATTGATCAGATGAGAGGTACTTCCCATGAGTCTTAGACTGCATGGGTAGGATGCCCCGACAGGAGAACCAATCATCCTGTCCACAGGAGAACGGATCATCCTGCTTCACAGTTGCCACGGGAGAACTAATCATCCCGGCCCACAGGAGAACTAATCATCCTGTTCCACAGTTGCCACGGGAGAACTAATCATCCCAGCCCATAGGAGAACTAATCATCCTGTTCCATAGTTGCTACGGGGTATCAGGGGAAGGTTGAACCTGTCATCTTATATGTAGCGCACCACCAGGGGAGGGTGAGTTGCCTTGTGGTCGTATGTTGCTCCAGTAAGTACCCCAAGCCCCTAGAGCTCCCAGAGCTCAATGCATGCAACATGCAGGACCCTTATAAGAAGGTCTCTCAATGACTCCAAGTCATTCGGGAAAGTCACAGATTTGACCTTTCCCCGGGGCATTGACAAAATGTCTGCGACCTATACATCAGTCTCAATGCGATGGAGCCTCCTCGCATCGACTTACCATATCCCAGATAAGGCAATATCTGATGATTATCTGCTGGAGCAATCATCGAATATGTGATTCCTCAATAATCGAATTGCCCCTCTGGTTGTCACAGAGAATCACAGTGGTATTCATCACGTGTACAAACAGCTCACTTAAGAGCTTTTGTAACCATGCAGCTTCACACGAGATCATACTCGTAGCTATGCATTCGGTCTCGGCGGTGCTTATAGCAACCGACTTTTGCTTCCTGCTCATCCATGATATCGCAGCAAAATCCAAAGAGGACCAACATTCGAATAATCATGCAGTTTCATATTTCCTGCAGTGTATCTCAATCAATGAGAGATTGTGCCCTGAATATATCTAAGAAGATTCTTGGCACCAATCCAGTGAGGCTCAACCAAATATGAGCTCACCATGCTAACTGCAAAACATATATCCGGACGGAAGTTCACCAAGAACATCAATGCGAATGAGTTTATGAAACTTACGCATTTCCCAAATCTGGTCCGACATCACTACCATATAACTTCTGAAAGTTAAGATCTTCGAGGTAGTCAAAGCCTTGCAGTTTATCGTTCCACATTCAGAATCCAACTCCCTCTTTCTTCTGCAAATGAGAGGGTCTGCACCTGTTAGAAATAGGTCGTCTTCATAAGGTGCTGGTATGAGAGGTCTATCATCCACAACCTTCAAACAATGGTTTGGATCGGCTTCACTCTTAGTGAATCTCAACTTCATCTGATTGCTATCAATCCTCTCATACTACGCTCGGGGAGTCTTGCTTCAAGCCATAGAGGGCTTTCTTCCACCTGCATATGTGAGATTCTTGATGATTGTTGATCTAGATTGTCATTAATGTCAATATGAAGCCAAGGAGCTATCAGAGCAGAGCTATCAAAGCAGAGAAGAGAAGCAAGTGTAAGAGCGGAAGATTGAGGAGGAGCGAGCCATATCGGGAGTATCGCGTGTAATGTATGCCCAAGAAGAACCGAGAGGAAGAATTCATCAAAAGAAGCAAAGAGGAATCATAATGGGTCTTTGAATCCGGTTGAAGAATCAGAGTGAAGCTCAGAGAGAATCAGTGATGTATGAATTCGCAGAAGGCAGGCTCAGAGAGAGTTGAGCAGCGGAAAAGTGAAAGGCCAAAACCCTGAAGAAAACCCGAAACCACAGGAAAAACACTGAAGAAATGAATCAAAGTCAAAGTGAGGAGACAGATGAAGATTGAATGCACAGGAACCGTTGGATCTCGGAGATCAACGGACGAGGTCGAAGGAAATGATCGGCCAAGATTAAATCGCGCAGACTGGTGTCAAGAAATGAATGGCGGAGATTGATTTAAGCAGTAGCGGAAGAGGAATCCGGAGAAGGCGTCGCAACCGTCAATGGTAGAAGATCTACGGTCATCGGGTACAAACAAGCTCGGGCGTTAGTCAACGAAGGAAGGCAGATTTAAAGCTATAAGTGGGATTTCGGGCGAATGAAAAATGGTAAGTGGTATTTAGAGGAGAGAAAAACCGCTCATTTTTGGCGGGTAACTCTCGTGCAAGTAGTCCACCCGAAATCGTTGTAGACCGTCGGATTTTGGGGGTTGAAATCTACGGTGGAGAATGGACCCGACTACACCATTGTAATACGCCCTAATGTTATATCGCATCCGGTTCAATCGCAAGTCTTGAAGGAGTGTAACGATATAAACTGCCGATTGCGATAAGGCGATGGACCCGATAGAGTTATTAACCACTGGTTAATAACATAATCGCATCCGCTCCGTCGGTAGCAGGGGAATCAACCATCGACCATTGACTGTACTATGGGCACGACTTATAAAGACCTCCAGAATGTTGCGATTGTGATTGTGGGTTTAAAGGAATAATTCCGACTGTTCATTAATGTTGCGATTACCGTAAAGAATAAGTCTATTGTTTGAATAATAATAAAGATGTCCTCTCTTCCTAATTAACGTGTCCTGTGAGTATTGATGAATTCGAAGAGACAAAGGAAGCCGAAGAGTGAGCGTAGAGGAAGCTGAAAGATCAAACGAGTGTTGAGGAAGCCAAAGATCGAGCGAGCAAGGAGGAAGCCAAAGGTCAAGCGTATCAGGCATATAAAACAAAGAACAAGGAAAGTTTAGTGTTGCTGGCGAACTGTAAGAAACAAAGGAAGCCGAAGTTCTGGCAGAAGTGGAAGGAACAGGAGGATAGAAGGAAGTCATAGGTCCAGCAGGGTTGAGAGCAGAGAATTACAACCAAACAGATCCAGACAGTTTACAGCAGAGGGTTGGAGCCCTGGAGGTTGGTGCCCCCGAACTGAAAGGATTGGTGTCCTGGGAGTTGGTGCTCCTAAGTTCAAGGTTGGTGCCTTGACAAGACAGATTTGGTGCTCTAGAGGTTGGAGCCTCACAAAGAGTCCAAGTTGGTGCTTGGCAACAAATTGGAACCAGTGTTGTGAAAAGCGCGATCGGGATTAAATCGGCGCGGGGAACGAATCCGAAAAAATCGGGAAAAAATCGGAAAAAATCGTTTGGTAAAAAAATATTCATTTTTTTTTTCATTTTTTTTTTTTTTTTTTTTCAATTTTTTAATATCTAAACCATCTCTAAAAATCGCACGATTTTTTTTTTCGAAAAAATCGGGATTTTTTTGGAAAAAATCACGATTTTTTGAAAAAAGCACGATTTTTTCAATAAAAATCGGCAAAAAAAAGTAGGCGATTTTTTCGTATAAAAATCGCGATTTGATCGGCAAGCTGAAAAAATCGCGATTTAATTGCGATTTTCACAACATTGATTGGAACCATATATATATTGTATCTATTTTATTGCAAAGATTATATTAATAAAAGTATTTATTCTTGTTGTTCATCTTATGTTCTGAATATAAATGTTTTAACTGGTAAAATAACAGTTGAAAAGAAATACTTATTCACCCCCCCTCAGTATTTCCAACAATTGGTATCAGAGTCGACTTCTTCATATTAGCTAATCTGATAGTCACCCTATGAGTGATCTGATTTAAGAATGAAGGTATTACAAACTCATATGCTGGTGTGTGTTCTGTGTTATTGAAGCAACGGATCGATCAGATTGCCAATACACAGACAATTGAATGGAAAGACAACAGAGAAATACAGTAAGCAAATACAAGAACACAAGAAATTAATAAGGAGTTCACCCTATTCTCCAGGGCTACATCTCTGGTCCAGCTTCAGTGGTGGCCTTATTTTATTGTGTTTAAAGCAGAGAATTACAATGCAGGAGCTCAATATGAGTCACCTGAAACAGATTTGCTTGGTAGGGTGGTTCTTGGATTCCCCAAGCCACTGGAGTGCACAGACTCGTTTGCCTACCAGCTCTGTGACCTTCTGGTCTACAATGGAAAGAGCCCAATGTGGTGCTCAGTCCGGACAGATCCTCTTTGGGATGGCTTGAATCCCTCAAGCTCTCTGGTGCTCGATGCTGCCTTTGGTCAGCTCGGCCCTTTGTCCTCTTCTGCTTTTGCTTCACTGTCTTCTTCTCTGGTTTTGTCTCTCTGTGTTTAGTCCTCCTCTCCGGGTACTCTAACTGACTGACTTCCTTGTGTATTCTGTCTCTTTGTTCATGGCTTTTAGCCATTCGTCTCCAAGACCGTTCGGTTCCTCTTCCGCCTCTGTCGATTCACCTTCTGTAGCTGCGCTTGGAGTTCCCTGTTCGACGTCATCATCAACGCTCAGGGAGTGGCCACATGTCCTCCTCTAAACGGCGCCAGCCTGCTTCGTCGGTTCGTTTCTTCAGTTACGTCGTGGATGAAGTCTTTCCTCCACCGTGGCGGTCAAACGGACTCCAAATCTTTCTAAAACGCGGCGTATTCCCTTGTCGATTCCGCTTCCTCCCTCGGGCACGATCTCAGCTGTCCGATCTGGGTCCCCCAGATCCAACGCCATACGCACGTTTCGCGCGGTTGACTTGCTCGACCTTTAGCGCGCGATCAACGATGATTTTCTCTCACCTCCGCTTGCCACGCGTCGATCGATGAATGGAATTGCTTTGCTCTCGTCCGAAACCTCTTACCGTTTGAGGGCTCCCTGATCAAAACCGCCGGTTTCCAGAGCGCGGGTCCCGCCTTTGTACTTTCAGCGCTTTCTCCTTTCTGGCCGCGGTTCTTTGGCTTTCCATGCGTCCGTATGCTCGGGCTTCCTCCTTCACGGCCCTGTTCGCCCAGTGATGCGCGATTAGCGCTAATCACGCATCAAAAAACACCTCCTTTTCCCGATCCGGGGCTCCCAGGGGCTACTTTGACCTTTCGCGCGGTATCCATGGGCCTCGGTCAGCGTGCTTTGACAGAGGTCCTCATCGTTCCATGTTGGCTGCCATTGCCACTGGTTCAGGGTGTTTTTGATTGCTGTTTTGGATTCTTTAGAGATTTGTTTGGACCCGATACAATCATGATTCTTTGACAGTCTTCTATGGATCCAATTCCGATCATCAGCTTAACAGCTTGAAGAGGTATTCTTAGTCATGATGAGAAATCAAGAAGTGTCAGGAAGACCTCCTCTGTTCAATGGCACAAATTTTGGTTTCTGGAAAAAGAGAATGTCCTACTACTTAATGTCCCTTGGACCTGAAGTTTGGCATTCGGTCTTAAATGAGTACATAGCTCCTTCCACTCTTCCAACAGATCAAGATGAGAGGAAAGTCTACGTTGCAAATGCAAAAGCCTTAAACTCCATCACTAGTGGAATCATTGATTCTGAATTTACAAAAGTCATGAATTGTAACTCTGCCAAAGAAGTATGGGATAAGCTAATTAGCTTATACAAAGGGGACTCCAAAGTCAAGAAGGCAAAGCTTCAAACTAATAGAAGGCAATTTGAAAGTCTGAAAATGGATGATGAAGAAGATATTGCATCATACTTTCTCTAAGTAGCTGAAGTGGTCAACTCTCTTAAAGGATTGTAAGAAAACATTGAAGAAAGCACCATTGTTCATAAGGTCTTAAGATCTCTCCCGGACAGATTTGACTCCAAAGTAAGTGCCATAGAAGAAATGAAGGATTTAGATACTCTCAAGATGGATGAACTCCATGGAATCCTCATTGCCTATGAGATGAGAAAAGGATGCCCAAGTTCCAAAGATGCAGCATTCAAGGCCTCAAAATCAAAAAAGGGGAAAGAAAGGAATGTCAGTAGTGATGACTTCGATGTTGAATCTGAATTGGCGCAATTTGTACAAAGGCTAAAGAAAGGATTTAAGCTAAAAGGTAAATACCCTCTTATTTGTTTCAAATGTGGAAAAATAGGTCATTATGCTGCAAAATGTCCTCATAAGCATGATAGTGATGATGAAGAAAATTCTAAAAGGATGGTATACAAAAAGAAAGGGTTCAATAAGAAGAATTTCCTCTCTAAGCAAGATGAGTCTGATGAAGATGAATTTGTAGTCATCAAAAAGAAATCAACTAACCAGTTCCCTCACCGCAAAGGAGGTAATGAAGAATCAGATGAAGAAAATGACCATGCTGGAAGCCAAGAAATATTATTCATGGCATTCACAAATGATGATGACTCAAGGCTAGATGGAAATGTAGATGAATTGTTAATAAGTGCCATTGAAGAAAATGAAAAATTACGGAATAAAATCATTTCTCTCGAGGTAGAAAACGAGGAAACAAAAAGAAGGGAAGATCCCTTGAAAAATAAGCTAAAAGAAAAAGAAGAAGCTTGCGAAGAACATGAAGCCAAAATAGTATCTCTGAGGAAGGAATTGGAGCAAGTTAAAAAGGGTTGGAAAAGCTCTCAAATACTTGACACTATCCTAAATAATCAAAAACCTCAACATGACAAATCTGGAATAGGTTTTAAAGGAGAATCATCAGGTACTAAGAATAATGCGAAACGCTATGTCGACGTACTTTCCAACAACCAAAAAGAAGAAAGATTATTTCATCAAAGGCTCATCCCAAATCCAAAGAATGAAGAGAGTAACTCCAAGGAAGAATGTTGATTCAAATCATGGCTATTACAACAGGTACAAAACTATCTTTTTTGGGCATTGTTTCCATTGTAAAAATTTTGGTCATCAAGTTAGACATTGCATGGCTCGTAAGAATGACACACCAAAACTGAAGGATCAAAAAACAAACCATATGGCCCTAAAGGGCAAGGACAAATCAAAACCTACAATTCTTTTGATCCCTTGACCAAATTTGATATTATTTGCTCATTATGTAATAATAATGGACACAATGAACAAAATTGCCCACTCAAAAGAGGAAAAGCAAGAAGTGAGAATCCCAACACGGATAAATGTGGCCTAGCTCTATGTGCTCAAAATAATGAAAATCATTGGTTTGTGGATAGTGGGTGCTCCAGACACATGATAGGGGACAAAAGGAAGTTTGTCTCATTGAACAAAAAGGAAGGAAATGTATCCTTTGGAAGTGGATCTGCCAAAATTGTTGGAAAAGGAACTGTTACTCTTATTAATGGAAAAGGAAAAGCTCAAAATGCTTTGCTAGTAAACGGGCTCAAACACAACCTCCTAAGTGTTAGCCAAATCTGTGATCAAGGACATAATGTTGTCTTTAGCACCAAAGACTGTGAAATAAGGAACTCTTCCTCAGGGGAACTTGTGGCGAAAGGGGTTAGAACACTAGACAACATCTACATTCTGAACAAGATTCAAGAAGACAAATGCTACTTAATTCAAACAGATGAAAGTTGGTTGTGGCACAAGCGACGTGGACATACAAGCTTCTGATAACTTGATTAATATCAGCGAGATTAAAGCAGTACGAGACATTCCAAAGTTATTCAAACCAAATCAAGCAAACTAGAACCAACCACAAGACCAAGGAGTTTTCTACATCAAAGCCTTTGGAGATCATCCATGCTGATTTATGTGGACCAACTAGAACTCGCACTCCAAGGAGAAAGGTACTTTGCTTTATTTGTTGATGACTATACTAGAATGATGTGGATATATTTTATAAAATATAAATCCGAAGAATTTGAGTGTTTTAAGAATCTTAAAGCTCTTGTAGAAAATGAAAAGGACTCAAAGATTAAGTGCCTCAGAACAGATAGAGGGGGAGAATTCACATCAAAAGAATTTAATGAATTCTGTAAAATACATGGAATTAAAAGAGAACTCTCTGCTTCTAGAACACCCAAGCAAAATGGGGTAGTTCAAAGAAGAAACCAAACAGTTCAAGAAATGGCAAGAACAATGTTAATAGCAGCTGACTTGCAGCCAAAATTCTGGAGAGAAGCAGTCGGGACAACGGTCTATACCTTGAATTGAACTCAATTAAGACCAAATAATGAAAAGACTCCTTATGAATTATGGAAAGGAAGACCTGCTTCAGTAAACGGAAGACCTGGGGTTCCTTGCTTTATTGGAAAGGAAGACCTGGGGTTCCTTGCTTTATTTGAAGAGTCAGCCATTTCCTTGATGACCTGCATTACCTGTCATTCCTTTGATCATTGAAGATGTCCCTGGAATGATTGTTATCTTCATCAAGAGATGTGTCTTTGCCATTCGGACACTCCTTCACATAATGGACGAACTTATTGCAACCAAGGCATCTGCCTTTCCTTCCACCCTTAGATTCGGACTTCCCAATGAAGTGATCTTTAGGTAGGCCATCAGAAACTTCCGCTGTGCCATTCTGATAATATTCTCTGCTTTGACTTCACCCTTGGTGAATTTCAAGAGGGTTGAGGAATCCATTGATCCTTTTTTCCTTTCCCAACTGTCTTCGGTGATTGCTCTTTCATTCTTGCTTGGGCATTGTCTCTGATACCATGTTAGTTTTAGGTATGTTCTATGCTTAGAGCAATTTATTTCCAGATTAGCAATCACATCAACATTAAAGTAAACTGCAGATAGAACATAAACATAAATCACAGAAGACAAGCCAAGACAAGAGGATACAAGATGTGGCGCTAGCCAGGGACAAACCCCAATGTGGGAAAACCCTTGATCAATTCTTCTTATATGTTCTTCAATAGTTCAACAGAGAGAGAGAGATAGTACGTTTACAACGGAAGTCAACACTTTGACTTATCTAGATAAGAGCATAGATCATCTCTAAGAAGATGATACATGAGATCAATTGAAGACATGCTGCTTCAACTGATTCTCCAAGGTGACTCTTTCACCTATCGTTGTGCTGCATTTCGTTATCATGGTGCACCCATCATCACTATGCTGCATCTCATCATGCTTCATTAATCATGACTGTACCCATCACTGTACTGCATTATGTGCCATCGCTGCGCCATGTTGCCATATTGACCTATGTGCTGGCTGCATCTTGCTTGCTTGTTGTCCTTTGCATGCGTGGTGTTGCATGCTAGCTGTCCCTCGCATGCTAGCTGTAACATTTCATACTTGGTGTATTTGCTGCTAAGTACCATACAACTGTCCCAATGTTAGTTAGTTGCCCCTTGCATGCTACTCTCCTTCGAAGACAGATGCTCCCGCAGTTCGGCAGTTTTGGCTGTTCTCAGCAGTTCCGGCTATTCCCGACAGTTCTGGCAGTTCCGACAGTTCTGGCAATTCCGGCTATTCCCAACAGTTTTGGCAGTTCCGACAGTTCCTGACAATTCTGGCAGTTCTAGTAATTTTGGCTATTCCCGGCAGTTCCGGCTTCTGCCTTCTGGATTAGGGCAGCGTTATCCCTTAGGATCTCTCCTCCTACTAAAACCCAAAGACAAGTAGAGAGGAATAGATCCCAAGTGTGTTGAAATGACTTGAAGGCCACCTCTATTTATACTAAAACGTTAAGCACAAGTGGGGTTTATTTGGTTGCTGGCTGACCTTGACGAATTGTCCCATAACACAAATAAATTCATATCTCCATGATTACTTATCGGAATCGGATGATCTTTAGATCAATCCTACACCTCTCGATGAGAGGGATCCAAGAAAAATATCTTCCATTAATAAGATGACCCACATGGAGTTTGGCCCTAGTTGCCAATTTTAACAATAATGGCTCCTTATCTCATACTATTTCAGCAAAAAACTCAAGCCCAGAATCATCCTTAATATGTGTCGTTACCTCTCCTAGTCCATGAGATATAATGTTCCTGTCTCCTCGTAATCTAATTGTATATTCATTGACAGTGTTGCATTCCAGTTTGTAGCGATGGGCTTGATGAACACCAAAGAGTGTACCTTTTCACCTTCTTGGGTACCTATCCTGAGTTAGCTGCAGAATCAGATTTTGTACTTTAGAGGTGTAGTAACACATTCTTAATAAAAGGCTTCAAAGAATTCCCTTTACTATCTATTCTGAGCCCACCTCTCCCCAAAACATGAATCCCAGTCAACCACTGGACATGACGTGAAAAGTAGTATACCCTAATTTTGGAACCCAAATCTCCTTCTACCAGTTTTAAAGTATATTTTCTACAATTTGGACCAAAAAACCTGCCAATAGAAAGCCATGATTTGACTGACCTGAATATCCTCTCCAACCACCAATTTAACTCTCTGATCTGACTTCTTTATCACCTTTCACAGCGCAAAGTCTGACTACCTTTGGTGGGGGCAGGATGTTTAGTGAGCCCAGGCCCTTCCAAACAACCTACGTCAAGATCCCTGTCCACAAATGCACCTTCTTTTGCTGGATCTGAGTCCAAATCAGAGATTAGAGCACCAGTGCATGCACTTGAAAGAACAGTGCTTGTAGAGGTAAAGTTTAAATATGGCCCTCTCCCAGATACAGTGATAGAATGGAGCCAGATATGTTGATATCTGATGTCCCATTTGCTGCCTGTACCATGTGAATGGTTGTCACTTCATGCCTACCGGCGTAGGTACCATGCAGTTGACTGACAATGCCTGATTATCTTGCAGAGTGACCTTACAACCTTTTTTCATTTGAAAACCTAGGTTTATTGTAGTAGGAGAAAAAGATCCTTGTCTTTACCTGTTGAGTCTTGGCAGAACACTGGGGAGTTCTACACCCCCCTCCATTTTGAACAAGTTCCAAAATATTCAAATTCTCATATCTACTGTGGGTTTCTTGCTGTGGTTGACCAGATGAAGATCTTCCTCTAGCCTAGCTAGGGTTTCTTCGGCTTCCTCAATCCCACCTGTGCATTAATCTGCTGAGTCATTGACTTTGTGTCTTGAAGTTTTCTTCTCTGTTAGGAATTCATCATCTATTTATTGTTATTATTTGTTTCTGTCTTACTAGAGTCTCCTGAGTATGGGTTGATTCTTCTCTTTGAAGAAACCATGTGGTGTCAGCTCCTATAATTCTGTCTCGGTCTCAAGTGATACTGACAATTTTGACTCACAAATATAACTCAGACATTCAAGTCAAATCCACGTCATTGATTTGGTGAGTCTGATTTGTGAGCCTTGTGAGTCACACCCAACTGTGTGTTTCTAAAGACAGAAAAAATAAAAGGAATCACTCATTTTGCTTGCTTTACTGATAAGCATGAATGTCATTTTGTTGTATGCAGTATGTCTTTGAAATCTAGTGTATTTTTATTTTTAATTTAAGTGCCTGAGTCAACCCCCAAGATTTTCTAGAGACTTAATCAATTCTTACTATTCAGCCTTGCTGAGTCATTCTTTGAATTGAGAATGGTAACTTTGATTTGCATTTATGATTACTATTATTAGCTTTATTTTATTTTTAAAGTGATCTCCAATTGAATTGAAAGTTAATAAAATCTTGAATGTACATATGAATTTGACAATATGGGCAGTTTGTTGTAAATTTCACTGACTAATAGCTTTCATTTTTTTTGTACTTTGGAGATACATTTGGATTTTGATAATATGACAAAGTTATGACTGATCAAGCTATCCAGCCTGGAACTATCACAGCTCATCTAGAATTTTTTTCTAAGCTTTGATAAAATTTGTGATTCATGCTGCAGGCCAATGCAAATGTCTTTTCCTGTGACAAAAATGTGAGAAATGAATTAATTTGGAAACCTAAAAGTAGAAGTAGGTCCATGTGATTCATGCTGCAGGCCAAGGCAAATGTCTTTTCCTGCTACAAAAATGTGAGAAATGTATTAATTTGGAAACTTAAAAATGGAATTTGGTCCATGGAGTCAAGTGTTTGAACATTGTTATGGAAGATAGGTTTTACAGGTATATTGGTGAGAGTAGGTTTCTTTGTGTTTACTTTTTATTTTGCAAGTTACATTTATTACTGTTCTTTTTATTACAGGAAACTGCTCTTTCCAGTCTCAAAGAATGGCTCAGTGATACTGTCATAAGCAACAATCCTGTTTTGAAGCTGATTGCTGGAACCATCTACGTTCATGAACAAGATTACAATGAGGCTCTGAAACACACTCACTCAGGAGGAACACTAGAATTGTGAGTATAAACTATATTCAGTTTCTTTTTCTCATTCATTAGTGACTTGTGAAAAATAGATTCTCATTTGCTACTTTATTTTGAATTTCCTTTCCGTTTTGCAATTTGTTTTCTCAGTAGTTGAATTAGGCTGCCATTTTAGACTATTGTGTCAAGGGTATCTACTACTCAATATAAATAGTGCATGACAATTTTTTAAATATCTGGGAATTTTCATGTACCATTCAATAGAAATATATAAATATGCTTTTCTATAATTTTTTTTCCTCGAAATAGAAATTGTCCCTCTCAAGCCTGTAAGAAAGGATTATACTGCTAGTAACTTGCCACCCCCAACCAACAATTCCCTCACAAAGAGCTTTAAACAATAGCTTGCTCACAAAGAGTGCACATGTCACAAGCAGGAATTGAGCCTTGGTGCAGACGATAACATTTCTCCTCCCAACCACTCGGGCTAGATCTAATTGACGACAATGCTTTTCTATTATATGTGACAATTCTGTTAAATATCAGGATTCAGGGATCATAAATTTAAATCTTATACTGGTCTTAGGTATCTTTCTTTTGGTTAGAGTTTGTTCCATGGCTAGTTTCTATCTAAAACATCAGTGACTGGATGACACTAATTTTTGATGTCATACCTTTTGAAGGTTTTCAATGAATATGACAGTTAAATCGACAAAACACTGATTCATAGGTGGTAATATGATTGACACAACACCCATAAGCTGCAATCAAATTTATTTATGTTTGGGGTGAATGTAGAATTGATTCGTTATGCTGGATCTCCCTAGGATTTTGAATGTTTTCAACTTGAGTAACTGAGAAACCTTAATGGACAAAAATGTTAGTTTTAGGTGATTACCCATTATGGCCAGATCGGATAAAAGATAGACGGAGTACAAGGATAATCAAGAGTATAGCATATATAAAATATTGTAAGTGAAAATATCTGAAATTATAATTTAGGATTGTTTTGAATGCAAAATGGTTTCAAATTTCAATCTTGGGGTAATCAGTTCTAAACATACAGTGTTTCTAGATTAATCATTTTTCTACTTATATATCTGCTATATCTACTTGCATATTGCAATATATATTGTCTAACAAGTTTTGTGTTAAAGGCATAAATGATACAGAGAATTTTGATGATTGCCGAAAAGTCTCGAAAAATTGTGATTTTTCAACCACTCGATTTTTCGGCCAAAAAAATTGTGATTTTTTCCTTTGGTGATTTTCCCTGATTTTATTTTTATTTTTATTAATTTTTTTGATTTTTGCCTTTTCTTTTCTGATTTTGAAAAAATGAATATATTTTGTACTTCTTAATGTGCGGTGGTTTGCCCATTTTTGTCGATTTTGTTGCCAATGTTTCCGAGAAGATGTTTTCTGGACCCTTGCCGATTTTTTGCCAGTGTTGATTTTTTCAACGCTGATTTGATCTATTGCTTTGTAATTTCTTATTTCTTGAGTGGTAGGAAGTGATATGTGATTGAGTGTTGTTACCTACTTCCTGTCATATTGATAACAGTGTTTTTATGCAGTGTATACACCTTTGAGTTGACAGTCCACATTGCTGTTGTTTTGTGAGATTTAGATAGTTTTCACTAAGATTTTCTTCCTATGAGGTGTGGTATTTGAGCATGTTATCTGAAATCTTCCAGGATTTGTATATGGATTATGGAGAGGGCTGCTGCCTGTGAGAGGGAGCTGTTGTAGGATTTTAGAGGCTGTGATGACATAGCTTGAGTGATTGAAGCTGATCTGCAATTGAGATAGGTGCTTGAACCTGTGTAGGTTGTTGTAGCTGATATGCTTGTGAGGCTCAAGTGATTAGTGTAGTTTTAGGCCTGATAGAGGGGATCTGCACATGTGATAAGTTGCTGATCTGTTCCAATGGATTTGTTTGTTTGAGGTGTGTTCAGGGGGTTGTAGGAATTGCCACTCGAGGTCTCACAAATTCTAGCCAGTTAGAGGGTGCTTTCAACTTCACACTTTGGAAGTGTAGATTACAAATGTTGTTGAAGGAGGCTGATCTTTTGGTGTTTTGTGGAAGCTAAGGCTACAATGCGTATTTTAATTTTTCATAGGGCTATATTGTTCTTTGCTTTGATAATTGCGTTTCTTCATTAACACATTAAGTTCACCCTATAACACCATAGCTTTGTTCAGATTTACATCATTATTCATCATCATATGCAACTATGTGGAAAGAACAATATGATCATCATCAATGCAGCAGAACATTAAGGAACAATAGAAGAAAAACATTCACACATAGAGACACCAGGATTGGTCGGAGACCAGGGCAAACCCACTATGGGGAAAACCCTTGCAAATTCTTCTTCTTAGATTGTCATCAAATGATTCAGCAAAAGAAAGTACAATGATCCATATCTTCATCTATGCAACTAGCCATCAAAACAACTACAACATCCAAGAAATGAACCCAACAATGTATATACTCAAAATTTGATTCTGAACTCTATTTTGAACTATCACTGTTTGTAGTCAACTGCGGAACACTGCGGTCACTGAGCGAAATCTTTAGAAGGTTGAGATTTCATCTTTTAGGTTCCGGTTGAATGAAGTAGGTGACATGTGAGCGACTATAGCTTTCCTAGTCGCTCCCTTAACCCCGACATGAGAGTGATTGGGGTCAGATTTGGACTGCAGAAACCCTAAACCCCCAGTTGCATGGGTGGAGAGTTGTCTGTGCAATTGGAAAGCTCCAGTCGCACGAATGAGCTTTTGTGTGTGCAATTACAGTCGAATCCTTCCGTTTTTGTGCCTTCGACTGGGGCCTAAAACCCTAAATCAAATGCGAGCTTCGAACCCTGTAATTCCACCTTAGAGCGAAGCTATTCCTCCACGGATGAGCCTCAAACATGTTGACACCTAATCCGAAACGGATGAGGTGAAGCCGGACAGTCATCTAGAAGATGAACTGATCCGTTTTGTAAATGTATAAATAATAATAGTCTAATGAATAAAATCATCCAGTTGTTTATTGCGCTCATTAATTTCTGAGCTAGCCTGGCCTGACATGGTATCAGAGCACAGGTCCCAGAAATAGCTCCTGCCTCTGCCAGGTTTCTACTGCCTCATGAAACCTACCTCTGTCCTGAGACTGCGTGCTTCTGGCGGTGATCTGAGCGCCTCTGGCCCCTGGATGCGTGGAATGCGCTGTTGAATACTGCGTTGAAAACTGAGGTATCGTTTTCTTTTGATTGTAAAGACTGTGGTATAGACTGCGTTACGCTGCACTGTGGTATCGCTCTATTGGTATCGCTCTATTTTTGTAAGAACTGTGGTTACGCTCTATTGGTATCGCTGCGTTTTGCATGGAATTGCTGTATGAGCAGAGTATTGTCATCAATACAAATGTTTATACATCAGCGTTGTATTGAAGCTACGTTGTATTGTATTGTATGGAAATGCTGCGTTGTATTGTGTTAAAGTCTGCGGTGTATTGAAGAATGGATGCAAGCATGCGTGGTATTGTTTTGAAGACTGCGACTGCGTTGATAGATTGCGTTGTATTGATGACATGAAGACTGAAAAGATGACTGCGTTTTTTTAAAACTTGAAATGGTTAACTGCATTTTTATTTGAAGACTGAATGCTGTGGGTATATACATTTTAAATGCTGTGGACTGCGTTTTTTTGAAGACAAGACATCTCATGACATCTCATGGTATATACATTTTAATGCTGTGGACTGCGTTTTTATTGAAGACCGTGGATTTGAAGACTGCGTTATATTCCCATTGACCATGGTTATATACGCATTAACCTTTGTGGCTTTTGCACATCTGGAAAGCAAACGAAGTCGAGGCTGTGGTGTGGTGCCTGACGGTGTTTTGAGGGTTGTTTCTTTGAATAACCCGTTTGTAATGTGCTAGCAGCGGAGTTTATAGTATACTTGGAGCAGAGTTTTAATCTTGTTAAACAAATACAAATGCCTGGACCATCTCAGAGTTTTATTACGCTGTCCTCTTGAACAGTTTTTGCATTAATATATATATTGAAATGATATATGAGATCCCTTGAGCGCCTTCCTTTTTTCAAAACATAATATTGTGGCGGTGATATAAGAAATGATGTATGTTTGAAGAAAATAAGGCTATGGCATAAGGATTTTTTTGGCAGAGAGATATTTTTTTTTACAGAATGCATAAGGCTATGACATAAGTTTTTTTTTCCAGCAGAAATCTTGCTATGACATAAGATTTTTTTTCAGCAGGCTTGCTGTGGCATAAGAATTTTTTTTCTCCAGCAGAAGTCTTTTATCAACAGAAGTTTTTTTTAGCAGAGATATTTTTACAGAATGCATTCAATCATTTCAATGGTCGGAATAGTTCTCACTGGCAAGGAGAACTATTTTGAATGGTCCCGGATGGTAAAACACACCCTTATCTACAATGAGCTGTGGAAAGGAGTGTGTGTCGGAGAAGAAGACAAAGACCCTGTGCAGCCCACATCAGACAAAGAACTCGCCATTTGGGAAAACAAGAACAGCAAAGCCTTTGCATTGATCGCAGCATCTGTAAATGAGGAAGTAAGTCGTCATATTTCATCCTATTCCACTGCCTTTGAAGCTTTACAAAAGCTGAAAGAACTCTATGATACACATTCTGCACTTGAAGTTGTTCAGCTTATGATTAAACTCTTCACTCTTGAACTGAAAAATAATGATCCTCTTACTCTTGCATCTGAAATAAAGTCTATAGTGCATGATATTAAATCCACTAAGGTTGAGCTGGATATCTCTCTTATTGCCTTTCTCAAAGCACTCTATCCTACCTATTCTAACTATCTTGAGTCTTTACAAGCAAATGGAAATCTTAAAGAGATAACCTTTGACACTCTTGTGAAAAAGTTTGCTGAAAGAGAGAAAGCCTTTGGAAAGAAAACAGTCCCTGAATCTTCTGAAGAGACTGTTTGCCTTGCTCATAAAGAAAAGCATCCTGCACAAGATTCTACAAGAGGAAGAGGTGGACGAAGAGGAAGAGGAAGATACTTCAGAGGCAGGGGGGGCAGACATCCTCAAGCAGAAAAGGCAGATCTGCATTGCATTCGCTGCAAACGAAATGGATCACATGATGCTTCTACATGCAAGCTACCATGGGACAAGGTTGAGCAGAGAAGAAACCAGCAGAAAGGTAAAACTGATGACTCAGACAAAGGTAAAGCACCTGAATCCGCTCACTATATTGAGGCACAATGTAACATTGGAGTAAATGAAGATTTGTTTAATGCTTCACTTGCTTCTTCGAAAAATGACTGGTTGCTTGATTCAGGAGCAACCTGTCATATGACTTATAGGAGAGATTTCTTTGAAGATTTCACTGACAATGTTGATGGAGCAGTATACTTTGCAGATCAGTCAAAAATCAAGCCATCAGGGCTTGGCACAATCAGGCTTAAACTGCCTGGTCTTCCAGACTTTCTTTTGGATCATGTTCTATATCTCCCACAGCTGAAGAGAAACTTGCTGTCCCTGGTCCACATCCGCCAGCAAGGTCACTCCATTCACATGTTTGATGGCAAGCTTGAGGTAAGAAAGGCATCTGACCACTCACTTGTCATGAGGGGTATAGAAGAAGAAAGACTCCTTAAACTGCAAGGAACCTCTGCTCATGCACAACATTTCTCATATATTTCTCATCATGAAGAAGGTGCACTTCCATCAAGTTTATTATGGCATGCTAGATTTGGACATTTAAACTATGACAGTCTCCGCTTGTTGAAGAAAAATGGTGTTGCTGGTTTGCCTACAATTCCTAGAAAACATAAACAATGTGATGCTTGCATTCTAGGAAAGCATAGCAAACAGTCTTTTCATGATTCACATTCAAGAGCACATAGGAAGCTTGAACTTATTCATTCAGATTTATGTGGTCCAATGCCTGTTCCTTCTGCAAATGGAAATAAATATATCATGACATTTATTGATGATTACACCAGAATGTGTTGGGTTTACTTATTGAAGAACAAATCTGATGCTTTTCAAACATTCAAGAATTTTCATAAGTGGATTGAAAATGATGCACAATCTCATATTGGGTCTATTCGCACTGATAATGGAAAAGAATATACATCAAATGAATTTGAACACTATCTTCGCCAACATGGGATTAAACATCAAACAACTGTACCTTATAATCCTCAACAGAATGGTGTAGCTGAAAGAATGAACAGAACAATTTTGAATATGGTACGATCCATGCTTTTCTTCAAAAATGTAAAGACAATGTTTTGGGCTGATGCTGTTCTATGTGCTGCATATATAAAGAATAGATGTCCATCTAGTGCTATAAGAAACAAGACTCCTTATGAATTGTGGTATGGACATGTTCCTTCGGTAAAACATCTCAGGATATTTGGTTCCACCTGTTATGCTTTAATACCAAAGGTACATAGAAACAAACTTGGTGCTAGAAGTCGTAAGTGTATCTTCCTGGGGTATTCAAACACATCTAAAGCATACCGCCTTTATGATGAAGTAAATAAAAAGTTTGTTTTATCTAGAGATGTCATTTTTCTTGAATCGTCCAAATCTGACAGTGTTGTTGAGCGGCAACTTGATCGCTTGGATAGATTCACAAAACCGAAATCATTTCAAGAGTTTGATAATCAGATTCCACATCTTGAAGGGGGGATTCCTATACTAGATCAACATGTGGAATCTTCTTCTGAAGAACAATCTCCCCTGCATGACACTCCAACAACGGATGATGCTTTAAGTGATGTAATTGATAGAATTGGGAGACTCAATCTTGATTCAGACCCAACTCAATCAACAGAACAGCCTGGACCATCTCAGAAAGGTCCCCCAAAGTGGCTGACAAAGACACTTGAAAGTGTTCATCCTGATGAAATTGGAAAAACAGGAACCAGAAATTCAAACCGACAAGATGGAGGTGATGTAGATAACTCTAATTCACCTGTTGATATGGATGTTACTTATGATTGTGAATTGAACTTGTCTACAGATTTTGAACCAACTTCCTTCAAAGAAGCTGCTTCTCATGATGAATGGAAAGAAGCGATGCAGAAGGAGTATGATGCCCTCATAAAGAATGGCACTTGGAAGCTGGTTGATCCTCCATTTGGAACCAAACCAATTGGCTGCAAGTGGGTCTACAAGAACAAGTACAAAGCTGATGGCTCACTTGACAAGCACAAAGCCAGGCTTGTGGCAAAAGGTTTTGCACAGAAGGAAGGGGTCAATTATGAGGAAACTTTTGCTCCCACAGCAAAATGGGCCACCATCCGGACACTCTTTGCACTAGCTGCTCAGAACGGTTGGAAAGTCCATCAAATGGATGTAAAAACTGCATTCTTGAATGGAGATCTAAAAGAGAATGTTTTTATGTCCCAGCCTGAAGGATTTGCTGTGAAAGGACATGAACACAAAGTATGCAAACTTGTGAAGTCCTTGTATGGCCTCAAACAAGCACCACGAGCCTGGTATGAAAAACTAACTGAGCATCTTCTGCAACTCAACTTCAAACATTTTGATCTTGATGATGCAACTTTATTTGTCAAGAAAGTTGGCAAAACAGTTGTATATCTTGTGGTATATGTAGATGATCTTTTAATGACAGGGAACAATGAAAGCTATATTGCATCCATAAAGAAAGAATTAGGAAATTTTTTTGAAATGACTGATTTGGGCTATGTTCATTACTATCTTGGCATTGAAGTAACCCAACATCCAAAGTCCATATTTCTTTCTCAAAAGAAATACATTGGAGATTTGTTAAACAGATTTGGCATGACAGAGTGCAATCCCCTTTCTACTCCAATGGAACAAAACTTGAAGCTCACATCTATTGAAGGAAAGGAATTTGAGGATGCAACAAAGTATAGACAACTTGTAGGAAGTCTCATCTACCTCACTACTACTAGACCATACATTTCATTTGCTGTTGGAATCCTCTCCAGGTTAATGCAAAAGCCTTGTGAGGGACATTGGTCTGCTGCAAAAAGAGTTCTAAGGTACTTGAAGGGAACTCAAGACCTTGGAATCAAGTATACACAGGTGGACGACTTCAACTTGATTGGATACTCTGATTCAGACTTCGATGGAGACAAAGAAACTGGGGTATCTACTTCAGGATATGCTATGAGTCTTGGATCAGGAGCTGTCTCCTGGAGATCACGCAAACAATCAGTACCAACAGATTCCACAACAGAAGCAGAATACGTGGCAACAGCTGAAGCAATGAAAGAAATTGTGTGGCTCAGGAAAATTCTTGAAGATTTGCAAGTAAAACAAATACATTCTACTCCACTCATGATTGATAACACCTCTGCAATAAAGTTGGCCAAGAACCCAAAGTTCCATGATCGTACTAAGCACATCAATACTAAATATCATCTGATCCGACATCATGTTGAGGCCAAAACAATCCATCTCTGTCATTGTTCCACAAACGAGCAAATTGCAGACATCTTCACCAAAGCGCTTGGAAGAGAAAAGCTTGAAAGATTCAGAACGATGCTTGGACTCACCAACATCCCTTCAGATTAAGGGGGGGAATGTTGACACCTAATCCGAAACGGATGAGGTGAAGCCGGACAGTCATCTAGAAGATGAACTGATCCGTTTTGTTAATGTATAAATAATAATAGTCTAATGAATAAAATCATCCAGTTGTTTATTGCGCTCATTAATTTCTGAGCTAGCCTGGCCTGACAAAACATGTGCGAGCCAAAAACCAAGATAGAAGAGTGTCTCATTATTGTGTCTAAATGAGGTAGAGGTCCCTTGTATTTATAGCTTCTAAGGTGGTCCACTTTGCTTTAGGGCCGACCTTATCAAATATGCACATGTGGGCTTTTCTTCATAAGTACACTTTCTCTTATCTAGTTTGAGTGATCTTTAAGTCGATTTTGGTCCTCTCGAAAAGAGGAATTCAATGCAATCATTATTTCCATTAGGTGAGCTGTCCAAAGTAGAATTTGAATGTAGTTGCATATTTTTAACAACTTACAATCTTGTAGAATTGGATGAACACAAAAGAACTCTGTTGAAATGAAGAGAACCATCCTTCATTCTGTTAAGTGTTGAGAAATTGAGAGGCTTATGATTTAGATTAGATTTCTCTTTTCTTGATAATTGCTTGTGAAGTTGGCTCTTTATTAATCTTTATTATGTTATTTTATCAAACAATTACCAAAACGTAAACAAGAAGATCACAAGAAAAACAATAAACACAAGATATAGGCTCCAAGCAAGGGCAAAACCCCTCTAGAGGGAAAACCCTGAAAAATTATCTTCTTATAGAATCAGATCAAAGTGATATATCCAAGACCCATGACTACAAAAAGATTCCAACCTTCTAAATGCCAAGTCAAAACCTCCTTCTGCACAATGAATCCATCAACAACAAGAGACCAACAACAAATATGAGATATAATGAGGCAGAACTTCAACAAACCCTTTTTCAATTTTAGACTTTGGCCCTCCTTCTGCGAAATTTCAGAACCAATCAAGTGAATTGTATGTGTCCAAATGAGCTCAACTCACACTCTATTTATATTGTTCAGAGGGGTTTGAATAGACATGAGCTTTGGGGAAGGGTTGACTTGACATGCAATGTCGACTTGGCATCTAGAGGGGTTTATTGACCAAATTACATATTTAAAAATTATTTTTCCTTTTTCTTTACAATAGGTCCAAATATGACTTTGACTCCTTAATTCATCAAATCCTAGAAGCATGAAGAACATGCTTAACTAATGAAATAATAATTTTTTGAGCATGAAACCCATGCTTGAAAAATAATTTTTTCTTTTTTCTTCTTTTTGTTTTTTACATAAAATATACAATGACATAAGTACAAAGATAATTATGAAGACCAAACCTAGTTACATTTTCTAACAATAAGGACTAATTCATCCCTCACATTGTAGAGAAGAAGTTGGCTAAAGATATATACTATACCTTGATCACTTTGTATCATAGTGAATATTTTTTGCAAGATGATTTTTAAGAACAATCTTACTAGCATGCACACGAGTGATGCCCATGCGATGTGAATTACTTGACGAAGATCATTGAGTTGAGAGATCAACTTGTTGCTATCGAGATGATGGTCATAGATGAAGAGTTGGTGCCCATAGTATGAAAAGTGTTTTCTTCCTGTTGGGGATACTTTGTGTAGGGCGTTTGTGTTTTACACCTTTGAGAAGCTCTGGGGGAAAGCAAAAAGCATGGATGGCATGAAGCATCTATATTTGCTAGACCTTTAGAGTGTGGGGTCTAGTTTTCTCACATGTATACTCCATGATTATGCATAGGCATTGGTCACATATAGATCACCTTCACTTGCTATACCAACTGAAAAATATAATTAAATAGTGAGTAATTTCAAGCTTTGGATGATTGCATCCAAGAGGAGACAAGGCTAAAGACAATTTGAAGTTTGAACCAAGTGGAGGCTAAAGACAGTTTGAACCAAGTGGATTAGCCCAATAGGCTTATATACACTAGATTGTGTAGATGATTCAGTAGGGAGGCTACGAGTCCATGGAATCATTTGGCCTTATCCAATTTACATTTCTCTGGATTGAGAAAGTGGAGTAATATAAACAAATTAAGCATGAAAATGTTGGTAAATATGAGGAAATAATGACTAAATTGTGATTTATATATGCTAAGGCAATACCTGATAATGGCTTTTGATTATAAAATTGTTGTAGCACATGTATTGTGACTAGCTGATAACTGGCAATGTGACTTTGATTGTGAACTCAAGCTTCTAAACTTGAATTGGGTCTCCTTGCATGCTCGAATTGTGTCTATAAATAGGAGGACAAAGGCATAGGAAAATATAAGTTTTTTTCACAAGGTTTGTGAGCCCAGACAATTCACAAGGTCTGTGAGATCATTTTTGATTGCGGACAACGCAAAGATTTTGTGTCCTAAGGAACAAGAGATCACAAGTGCGCAAGTATTTAGGAGATTGTGCGCAAAGCTTGTGTCCTAAGGAGTAGGAAGTCATAAGTGCCCAGGAGAATAGGAGGAATTGCGCTACAAGATAGGAGCCAAATCTACACAAGGAAATAGGGGCAAATTTGGGCTAGGATTTAGGGGCCTCATGTGCGCTAGGAAATAGGGACCTAGTGAGCAAGGATTTAGGAAGCTTCTAGTGTGCAAAGATCAAGGAGAAGAGAGCAAGGTTTGTAGAGCAAGGTGAGGAGGCAATAGAGGAACAATTGCGTGCTAGAGGGCTGAGATCAAGGCAAGCTGAGATCAATTGTACCCGTTGAGATTTGTGAGAAGAAGCAAAATGCTTTCTCAAAGACAGATTGCTTTGAATAGATTCAATTGCTCGAGAACAATCAATAAAATACTACAACCAAGGAAACATGTTTTCCCTATTGGGTTTCTAGAGTAGACAAATGTGTCAATTTGTGTGATGTATTTTTTATATTTGGTGTTTTTATTCCGCTACTTAAAAATTGTTAACAAACCCTGTATCTTGGTAAAAGTAAAGTAGGTTTAGTTTTTAGTTATTCATCTAAGTAGTTGCAGAGTTTCATGGAAATTTAACATGGTATTAGAGCAAAGATCAGTATATAGACAACATCAGATTGACTAGTTAGTGGACAATAAAAATCAAGTAGATACCACCGTAGACAATACAAATCAAGTAGATACCGCGGTGGCATATGCTGGATACCATCTTGATCTATCGTGACAACCAAAGTGGGATTCGTCTTTTTGAGAATCTCGTGCTTCATGACTACTCCAAGAATATTGATATCAGGTACCACTTTATTCGGGATATGGTACAACGGGGAGCAATAAGGCTCCATCAATTGGGACTGATGAACAGGTCGCAGACATTCTTACAAAGCCCCTGGGGAAGGTCAAATTCTTAACCTTCTGTGAATGACTTGGAGTCGTGGAAAGACACTCTTATGAGGGTCCTGTTTGAGTTGGATATTGAGCTCCGAGGGGCTTGGGGCACTTCTTAGAGCTATGAGCGACCATAGGGTGAGTGGTTCACCTTCCCCTAGTGGTGCCCTATGTACAGGGTGAGTGGTTCACCTTCCCTTGTGATACCTCATGATGGTTGATATATGCATAGGATGAGTGGTTCACCTTCGCTTATGGCATATGAGCAAGATGAGTGGTTCACCTTCTCCTATGGCATATGAGCAGGATGAGTGGTTCACCTTCTTTTGTCGATACATCCTACCCATGCTGTGCGGGACTCATGGGAAGTACCTCTCATCTGGCCAATGAGTTGGGAAATGAGGATAGGGATAGCGCTACTTATGGACGCATTGTGTACTGCCGTACTCCCTATGCTAGGATGTTTGATATTGATCTGGGATCGAGACTGACTTTGGGTTAGTGGAGAGTGGCAAGGTCTTGTGACTCACTTTCGATCATTTCTTCTTCATTATTTCTTCATGGTTCAGCAGAGCACAGTAGAGATGACAGAGATGGCACAAATTATCAGATGGTTTGGCAAGTGGATTATCGAATGGTATGTTACCCTCAGGTTTGACATCCTTCTCACTAGGGTGTGTTTCAAACTTTCAACTGTAGATTGAATCTCCTCGTCAAAGTGCTGCCAAGAGGTTTTCATCATATTTCTGGGGTGATATTAAAGTTGCTACTCGGTTTGGAACCAATGATACTGTCTTTGTTATGTCTATCCTACAGTGGTTTCGAAATACAGACTCAATGACTGAATAAATGAGTCTCTGATGCTTTGAGGCTCTAAATACCACTGGTGAAATAGATGAAGCAGCTTCACGAATAGCGTAAAACATGAATAACTGTCACGAACCCAGATCGTCATGAACCCAAAAATTTTCTAGCCAAGAGGGGGCTAAGCTGAAAACTGGGGACTTCCTGGATGGCATCAGCATAAAAGGAAAACAAATGGCTGGGAAATAATTCAAATGCCAAACTCTCACCAACTCCCTCGGCCTTGGCTTCTCCCTCCGTAAAGAAAACATTTTAAAAGCTGATGAGAAGCTATTGGAACTTGGAAGTACCGAAGCGGCCACCAAACTAACGATGAGCCACCAAACTAACAAAACCCAGAAAATCTTGAGCCAATAAACTAATGATTTTGCGCTCTTGCTGAAGTTACAGGCTGGCCAGGTCCATAACCCCCATCTAACCACAAGTTCAACCCCCTGGGCTTCTCTCCACCGCTGCTGCCACCTGACTGAATAGGGGAACCAGGGTTTTCCTGGTTGGTGCAATTTGTTGGACAAAATTTACCCTTTGGCCAGAAGGGCCAACAAGAGAAACCATGGCTGCAAAATTTTACACCCAGAAAAATATAGAAGCAACTGT
This sequence comes from Pinus tabuliformis, assembly GCA_031772625.1. Taxonomy (NCBI): domain Eukaryota; kingdom Viridiplantae; phylum Streptophyta; class Pinopsida; order Pinales; family Pinaceae; genus Pinus; species Pinus tabuliformis. Next base: position 1,724,790,655 of record CM062820.1, read on the forward strand.
AAATTGCAGAAACAAATACAATACACACACAATGCTGCAAATAAACACATAACATTGGAATTCAGACTAAAGTGAGAACAAACTAAACCGCAAACTGTTAACAACACGAAGCTGTTGCAAATACACTGCTACAGAATCTGGATTCTTCATTAACACTGGCAAAATTTACACAATATGCAGCCATCCCTGCCATAGCGGCAAGGAGACTGCGTAACCTTTACACTGTTCTCTCAATCCCAAAACCCTATGCAGAATGCCAATGAGAGACCCCAACTCTAATCCCAGATTCCCAACACACCTCAAAATCCCTAACTCTAAGCCTATCTAAAGCACGGGAGGGAATATTTTAATTTTTCAATGAAAAATATCTACTCACCTCTCTTCCCTCCATTTGAATTACATTCCATCGCATGTCATTTTACATGTGCATTTTGCATTTACATTTACATTTAATCTTCTAATTAACCAAAAATCATGGTTTTAAAAAAAATACATGAAATAATTCATTTTTAACGAAATATATATATATATATATATTATATTTCATTAAAAATGAATTATTTCATGTATTTTTTTGAAACCCTTCATTGAGATTTGACCAGTCTCGGTTTGAAACCTGGTTTATTATATGGACTGGTCCGGTCACCGGTTCCAGTTTTGAATACTATGAGTTAGACCTACTTTATATTATCATATAAGTTGATTGATTATTGATGAGATACTTCATTTTATATTTACATTTATCTGATTTATATAAAGCATGATGCATCATGATTTCAGTCTTCAGTTTTAAAACTATGTGATGGTTTCAGTTCTAATATTTTGTTTCGCAAATACTTTTGATTTTTAAGTTTCAATATATATATATTTTAAACTAGAAATATATTATTGTATTTTTTGTACATGTTGTTCCCCCACCATATCCAGATCCTGGGTTTTCAAAAATCTGGTGGATCTGTATTCGGATTCGTATCTGTTTCTGTTTTGTTGTAACTTAGCCCGCAAGGTAGGGAACCATTGTATAGTGATTGTTTATGGAAGGATCAACTCTTGTTCACTTGCTTCTTCAAGGGGTGTAACCCCTTGATGAACTAGGCTCCAATATAGTAAGACATCAATACATTATCAATGAGGACTCTATCCTTATTTATAGTTATAAAGCAAACCCTAACCATAACCAATTGCTACCTACTGCATATGTTAGACCTACTTTATATCATCATATCAATTGAGTGATTATTGATGAGATACTTAATTTTGTATTTACATTTCTCTGTTTTGTATAAAGCATGATGTATCATGATTTCAGTCTTTAGATTTAAAACTATCTGATGGCTTCAGTTCTAATATTTTGATGCATAAATTTTTTTGATTTTTAAGTTTCAATATATATATATTTTTAAATTAGAAATATATTATTGTATTTTTTGTACATGTTGTTCCCCCACCATATCCGGATCTTGGCTTTTCAAAAATCTGGTGGATCCATATTCGGATTCGTATCTGTTTCTGTTTTGTTGTAACTTAGCCCGCAAGGTAGGGAACCATCGTATAGTGATTGTTTATGGAAGGATCAACTCTTGTTCCCTTGCCTCTTCAAGGGTTGTAACCCCTTGATGAACTAGGCTCCAATATAGTAAGACATCAATACACTATCAATGAGGACTCTATCCTTATTTATAGTTATCTAGCAAACCCTACCCATAACCAAATGCTACCTACTGTATATGTTGTTCCCTAGAGTCTTGAGGTGCTTTTTCCCATTCAATCTTTATTTGATACTTTTATAGGTACAGATTATGGGTTGTTTTCCCCCCCAGGTGTAATAACTCTATGCAATAGATCAAATGACAAATGTAAAAGCAAGGTTAACCTAAACATGAACAATCACATGCATTGATTGCTAGAGGTATTTGTATGTTGGAGCTTAGAGTCTCAACAACATTTACTTAAAAAGTAACACGACACGACACGTCCTTGCCCCCCCTCGTGTCACACATTCCACATGTTGGACACGACATGTGGGTGACACGTGTTCGACACGAGTTTGACTCGTGTCTTATTTGTAGGACACGAGTTTGACTGGTGTCTGACACAAGCCCTACTAGTGTCCCAAAAATTAGACACGTGTCCAGTGAAAAAAACATCTTAAAATTGATTTATTGCCTCCTTCTCATGCAATTCAGTCACAAGTTTGGAGATCTCAAAGGTTTTGGAGTGCAACTAAGGGTGATTAAGAAATGTTTAGGGATTCCAAGTGGTGGGAAGTGGATTTTTAACATTACCATTATTGACTCAGGATGTTTGAGAGTGGTTCCGACCTCATCGTATTTCATATGTAGAAATTAGAATTTTAGATCCCACTCAAAATCCATCAGACTTGACAGTGTTCAGGATTTCAAGATTGGGGGATTCATTTTTATTGGAGTTTGTTATGTATGAGCCCGAGGATATCGAACTCATAGTTTTAAAAATTGGAACTGGTGACCGGACCAGTCCACCTATCAAACTGGGACTGGTCAGATCTCAATGAACTGGTCTTTAAAAAAATACATGAAATACTTAGTTTTTAATGAAAAAACTATTTTTAAGATTTAAAACCATGATTTAAAACCAATAGAGATAAAATATGCAAAGTTTGCTCATCTATATACCAGGTAAAGGTGAATATATCAAATTGGCACTGAGTGCAATACATATTAGCAACATAATACATAATCAATGAGGCTCTAAATGGCCTCTAGAGTCTAAAAACAATGTTGTCACTGGCCTAATACAAGTCTACATATCTGTGATCAGCATGAACACTCCTCATCATGATCAAACTCATCACCACTACTAGACAAGGGATCATCAATATGAGCTACGTAAATAATCTGGCTGAGTGTTTGAGGACTCCTAAAACTTTGCAATCTTAGCAATAGTGGTAGTAGTAGCAACAAAAATAGACATCAAAACTACAAATCACTGATCAACATGATCACTCATGAAACTCATCATTGATTTAGCGCTACTAAAAATGGATCATCAGCAAGAGATACATAAACATCATCTCGCTCAAAGTCTTCAGACTTGGATTGCTCAACCTTATAATATGATAGAAATTGAAGTTTAACATGCCTAACTAGTGATTTTGGTTTGAGTGAAGGTTCATCTCCTTAGCCTTATAATGTGGTAGAAAATCCCTGACCAATTATTTTCCTTTGAGTGAAAGGTACATTATTGTTAAGGCCATGGTAGAGGAGTACAAAAATCAATGCCACCAACATGAAGGTTCTTAAAGGGCTTCATGTTCTTGATCAAATGCCAATCTCATACCCTCATGCATGATAGAATCAAATGGAAACATTGCAAATCCACAAACCAGGAAATCCTGAAAACCATCAAGTCTCCTAAATTTTGAGTGAACTATGAAATTCTATTTTCTCCATATGAAATCCAATGAGGTCGAAACCACTCTTGAACATCTTGAGTCATTTCATGGTAATGTTAAAAATTTAAGTCAAAGGATGAAAATCAAAGTGACATTTCCTTTAATTTTCATTTTCTTCTTTTTACGAATTTAACATTGCCATTTGACATTGATTGCTAGTGTTGCTAGGGTTGATATGTGTGAGGCAAATGAGAGGGGGGGGAGCATGCTTTTCTTAGACGGGTTGTTTTTGGAGGGAAACAATTCCAAATTTCCCTCAAAACAACATCGAAACTCAGAAAATTACATTCTGTGGGGTCTGTAGCTGGCCTGCAATAAACTGGCCGGTTTATGAAGGAACTGGCTGGTTTGGGCCAGTTTTTGTGGTTTTTTGGTGAAATAGGCCCATAAACCGGTTTTTTTGTTCGGTTTGACCCGCCCAATGAACCGGCCGGTTTGACCGGTTTCCGGTTCAAGGCGGTTGGTTTTAAAACAATTATGGAACTAGCATTTAATTAAGAGGACCAAGCCCTCTATGTGTCTTGATGTTGGTGGCATTGATTGTTGAGCTCTTTTGTCATGACCCTAGTAAAAATGTACACATCACTCAAACAAAATTTCAATTTGACATGTTGAGCTGTTTCTATCTTATTTTAATGAGGGTGATATTGATGAGGAGGATCCCAATAGAGGCAATCATTTTGATGAAATGTAATACTAGATATTTGTTGTAGCATGATTTCTTTTGGATTCTACAGAGTCCAGACCATTTTAAGGCCTCTTTGTTGATGTATTTTTGGTTCAGAGATGGATTGCACTTAATGTTATTTTGGTTATATGCATTAGTTATATGATTGAATTTAAATTATTATCATGTAAATGTTTTATATATTTCATATTTTATCTGTAATTCTCTAATTAGTTATAATTTTTTAATATATATTATAGTTTTAAATATATATATATTTCATATTTTATTTGTAATTCTCTAATTAGTTATAATTTTTTAATATATATTATAGTTTTAAATATATAATATATAAGGTGTCCTCCATGTCATGTTCTGGGGGGTCACCATATCACGTGTTGAATACAAATATTTTTGTGTCCTCCGTGTCCCAGTGTCCTTGTGTCATGTGACTCAGCTTAAAAAACATTCAGGGTTGTACAAGCTCTCCCAGAATTAAGTTAAAATGGAGAACAGAGCTCGTAGAAGTAGTATCATCATGGAGAACAAGTGGCGTGGATGAAGCCTACTATAAATTGTTTCAGCTACAGGATGGCAATGTTTTGGTGTTTTATCAGTGGTCTTCGGTTGGCTGTTTCTGGGCTTTTTCTTGTTTCTTATATTTCATTTCATTTCATATTGTTGTATAATTTTATCTGAAACCCTTTCATGTCTAACTTCGATATCCTAAAAATCTTTAGATGTGTTTTCTACAATCCACTGTTATGTCAGTCTATGCCCTTTGATATTGATAATAAAAGTAAACTTAGTTCTCACCATGTTCATCTCTGAAAGCAGGAAATTTAAGGCCCGTATCATGTATGTGGCCTATCACAAATGTTTTGCCTATATAAATATGTCAATACCCTATCTTATTACATCTAGTGCACTTATGTCTTCTATATGGTCTTGTTGATAGAGTCTGCTTGGTCTAGTATGTTGATGTTCTAGCCTAATTGAAATGCTAATTTACCTTTTAATGCCAGCAAATTCAGTTATTCCGTCCAAAGATACCATCACCATCGCTCAGTTTCTGAACAATTTTACCTTGTGCAGGTATGCTCTGAATGTTCAAATATATCTCAAGATGCACAGGTCTGATTATGCAGAGAAGCAGTTGAAATTAATGCAGCAAATTGACGAGGATCATACTCTGGCACAGCTTGCAAATGCTTGGATAAATTTGGCAGTGGTAAGTCTGTTATGGGCTATTTACCTTTCATCTGCATTAGAATGTGAACATTGTACCTGAACTGACCTTTTGAGTTGTATGTTGAATGGTTTTGGCAGGGTGGTTCAAAGGTCCAGGAAGCATATTTAATTTTTCAGGACTTTGGTGACAAGTATCAGCCAACTGTTACTATTCTAAATGGCAAGGCTATTTGCCTTATGCACATGGGAAGATTTGATGAAGCTGAGACAGTGCTTCTAGACGCTTTGAAAAAGGTGTTGTTACTTGCCCCAATTTTCTCCGTGTTGTAAATCCATCTTCTCCTAGCCACTAAAAACAATATAGCACATTCATATAATATGGTGGCAGAAACTGTAAAAACCGAGGTTATTAACTGGTTGCCAACTATATTTATTTTCATTAATGACTTGCTTATTCTTGTCTCAACATTAATGGCATTGTTAAAACGTCTCAAGAAACTGCTAATTTTAGCTGTTATTAAGCTGACGCTTTACAATGGCCCTTTATGTGCAGGATGCCAAAGATGCAGATACTAATGCTAATCTAGTAGTTTGCAATCTTCATCTTGGTAAACCAGCTACACGCTATCTCAGGTAAAATCAAGAATTCCAAACTTGCTTTCTGGCTACAGTGCTCATGGATTTGGAAGCTTTTCTGATATGGATTGCTTTTACCTAAATCTTCATCTAAGCTGTTTCATTTTATTGTGTTTGATTGATACAGTCAGTTGAAATTGTCACATCCAGAGCATACACTCATCAAGCATGTGACTAGTGCAGAAGAGAGTTTTGATAGGGCTTCTCAAGCAGTGGCATAGGATTTCTGTGACCAAATGAATGATATGGTGAATGAGGGAAGGATTATATTGAAGTTTATCATTAGTTTGTTAATTGATGAGCTTTCTTTTGGCTTTGCGTGTCTTGGCCTCGTGTGGTGGCAGCTCCATCTTTCAATGTAGGCCAATGCAGTTTGCTCCATTTCTTGTCCTAGAAATGGCAAGTTGAAGGACGAGTCATCTATTCAACCATATTAGTTTGTTTAAATACATATGTAGCTAGCATAGGTAGAATTTCTTTGAGTTCAGTCTATTTTTTTCTAAATTCTTTTCACACTTTATGTAATTGACTAGGCAATGTTCCTTTCTGAACAAAGAAAAACGGAAAGTATTCCATATTTGAAAAAAATTCCGTCTCACTGTTTTCCGTATGCATTTTTTGGTTGGAGATTCTTTTTCTGTTGAATTTTGACTTCTGTCTCGGTAAGAAGGCAGATTACATGTGGTTTCTCCATGCCTGTGTTGTGTGTAGAGTAACAAAGTAGTATGATATTTGCATAAAGCAAGGAATCATCGCATTTCTCCTGCCGAACCATATGCCCTTGGGAATATGCTTGGTTTTGAAGTGCTATTATATTTTTGTTGTTTAACTGCCTGGATGGTGTGGGCCGAAATGGCGACACTCTACTATTGTTTTTAGAAACTTGTTTGCATTCCTGGACATGCATTGGATTGTTGAAGAAATCTGAATGCTTTCTAATTTTCACCACGTTATTGTGTCAAATTCTTAAAAACGTTTTAAGGTGGTTTGGCTTTTTTATGTTTATCAATATCTCTTTGTTGGGTGTATAAAGGCTTGCAAAGTTCGGTCTAGTGGCTTATTTACATGTATTTTATGCAGATGTTTTGAATTACCAACCACATTATTTTGTATTTAATGTGGACCTGCATTGTATAATCCTTTGTTTGTGACCCTGGAATTTGCAATCTGAGGTAGATTTCATTCACCTTGTGCCATTAACGTTATTTTTTATTTGATTTTCTCATTTGAAATCAATGACATGCGTACCATGATCTATGTTGTATGGTATAATCCTTGTAAGCTGTGGAAGCAGTTTAAAGATAATTGAAATCGTGGGCATGCATGCCATATGCTCGTGGGTCATAGGGCTCGTGTCATACATATCCACAGTGCCAACAGAGTTGGCAAAGTATTTGTCCTACAAGCCCACAAATGATAAACCAACCGTCATAAATGGTGAGGCAGTAAGAATTTCAACACCAATTATGTGATGAGTTTATATATAGAGATAATCTATCTGTTTGTGTATTTCTATCTTTATTTTTTTAAACCTTGAAGTATGCAACGTAAATAGTGTGAGTGGGCCCAATGGTTAAGAAAGTATGTTTTCTCTTAAGAGTCCTCAGGTTTAAGTCCCGAGCGTGATAAAGAATGTACATTTCTGTAAATTTTAATAGTTAAATTACTGTGTGGAGGGGTACCTTCTCCCACAAACAAAAAGTCCTCATACATCAATTTGGTGTTCTGGCTTGATTGTGACCTTATTATTAAAATATAATTAATATTATTGTAATAAGCTTTGTGAGTTTATGCGCCTTATGCCATAGAAGTGATTGGAAGTCATAGGCTAGAGAGACTCATTGTGTGGATAAATAAACAAAGCGTAAACATATATCAAGAGGATGAATAAACATACTTAAGCATATATTGATTACATACTCGAGGTGTGTCTAAATATGTGAGTACAATTTATATATAAGATCCTTGCTCATAATTTGAATGTGTATAGAATGCCTTGAAGAAACAACATGATATAACAGAGATATCGATTTAGTAATATTTTTTGCAACAAATATTTTGCTACATTTCCCCCCACCTTTGGAATATTTGGATGAAAGGCATATCAATTGTCAATCAAAATAGTTGATGACCTAGGAAGACTTAAATATAACCCAAACTAGAAGCAGGGACCTCATGACAAACTTTGCCTTGAAACAGTTTGTCAATCTGATTGAACTGTCTCACAGGGCTAATAATTTGATTTATTGGTATTATTTGTCCAGAGAGTTTTTTTTTATTGGTATTATTTGAGCAATTTTTTTGGTTAATTTTTATATCTCTATAATTATGCCGATAGGTGTACCTATTTCAATTTATGGATGGAGGCTTGAGTTAGTTAGTTAGTTAGTTTTTTTTTTTAATCCCATCCATTGATTTCTTGGTAAATCAATGGATGAGATTGAATGATTCGTATGATAATAGCATGGAGGGTTGTGATTTCACCAAACCCTCTCCTCTTGAACGTTACATATAATTTAATAATAAATATTTTTTTTATTGAAATTGAAATGGTGACAGTTCAAACTATTTGTTTCCACAACTGTCTATGTGTTTGCACCATGTGGTTGATGACACCTTCCCATGGGGTGACTTGCAAGGCATTCATACAGAGTGGTCTGTCTGTGTTGGTCAAAGTTGCCATTGATGTCAACATGGCATTATTAGAGATGGCAAATATTCTTGTGACACATGAATGACCCACCTTATGCAAACCCTAGGAGAAAACTCTAAGCATAAAGATGATGCATATTCAAGTCACATGATGCATATATTCCTAGCTACATTTATATCCCTATCTTGAATGATCTAATAATGCATGATCTAAATGATGAAGCCCTAAATGCCCGTGATCTATCTTGAATGATCTAATGATGCATGGATAAATGATTGACAAATAGGATGCCCTAAGCCTTAGCCTTGTTTGAAGATGCCCTAATCCTTATAAATGAAGAACACATGTGAAGAACCCTAGCCCTTGTCCTTGATGAAGATAATAATGGCATGGATGATTGTTGAAGGTCACATTTGGAGCTCTAATGAAGAAGCCTTAGATGCCCTAATCCTAAAAGCTTGAAGGCCTAAAGTCTATGAAGAAGGAGCCCTAGACATAAAATACGAAAGGCTGCCTTGGATAAAATAATGATGACAAGTTCACAAACTATAATTTTATTGATGATAAAAAGGCCCTAATTGAAGCTAGAATTGTGTGACTTATAAAGGATATTTTTTCCTTTCTAATGAGCCCGCCCTTGTCTTCTAACTCCTTGTAGATCGAGAGAAAATATTTTTTCAAGACGAAATATTATTGATGCTAGCCGACCTAAGCCTACTTGTGCAAGTCGTCCTTACCTCCAAGGGTCATGTCTCTTCATTAAAGGTCGAAATCAATATATATTGATGTCAAAATACTTCATTTGAGCTCATTAGTTCGGTGAAGAATTTAGAGATAAGGTATAGAAGTTGTAAGGAGGTCGAGGAGAATAAAAGGAGATCACTTTTTGGGTGTTTTCGGCTATATTCCATTGCAGCTCGAACCACAATATACAAAACTTACTAAAGACTTAGATTTGTGACCTTTTTGGAGCTCGGACTTAGCTTAGATAACATAGATTAATAGCTCAGATTTGACCTCCTTCAAGCTCAAATTTGGTGCATCCCTCGGCTCTGTGGAATGCAGATTGATTGGAAGCCTCAAATTAATGGAAAGAGCTTTGGAAGTGTGGGCAGTGATACCTGAACTAGCTCAGAGATAGCCCAGAACTATGACGTCCTTTGGAAATAGCTCAAAACAGTGACATAGGAGCTTGGCTTTGTGGCAAGAGGACTACACCTCGGACTGCTAGCACCTTTTGGAGGCTCGTTTCTGCACCCTTGACACCCACCTGTGGGAGGCCGGAACTGTGGAGATAGTTGTGAGAACAATCATCTCTTCTAGCTTAGAAATAGCCTAAAATTGTAGAAGGATAGCAGACCTTAGACAATTGCCTATTGAGTCACCATTAGAGTTCAGATTGTTGACTTTGTGAGCTCAATATTTGTGCCTTGGATTTGTGGTGTGTAGACCACTGAAAAAGCTCAGATTTATAAGAAGCTTGGATCTAGAAGGCTCAGAACTGTGAAAAGTCATCACCAACAACTTAGATCTAGTGACAATGTCTTGTGGAGAACTCGAAACTTTGGGGAAGTTTTTTTCTAAGACAATTTTGGGCTATGATTGATACCTTGAAGAGAAGACTTCTTGTATATCTTTGAAGCATTCCTTCCGGACTTGTTGAAGAAGTAATTTGAAGAACCTTGTTAAGGAACTGTAGTGGAGCAAACCTGGGGTTTGAACTAATTTGAAGTACTCTTGAAGGAGGGTTGATTTTGAATATCTTTTTTTTTTGGAGCAGGCTTAGAGCAGCCTTTGATGACATGCTAGATAATTGGAGCGTTGGAGAACTTTGTGAAGTAGCCTATTGAAGATTTGTGGAGATTATTGAAGACCATGATGCATTCAAGCCATCATTAGGTGACCTTGAAGAAGTTTGTTTGGGTGAAATGAAGAGCTGTGGTGACACCTTCTGAGAAGACAAAGTTGTCATTTGATGAGCTAAGCGCTTTTATTGAGGGCATTGTTGAAGGTGAAGTTTTTGTCAGGGCTTACTGCAAAGGATATTGGGAGCCTTGAAGAATCATTAAACTTATCTTGACGAATTGAAGTAGTGGGTTGTAGCCCTAAAGGATAGGAGTCCTCAAGAAGACTAGGTTGGAGCCTGTACCAGGGACAGGGTTAGAGCCCTAGAGGTTGGAGCCTCGTTATGTCCAACTCGGTGCTTGGCAAAGTACAAGTTGGAGCCTAGTGGATTGATGATTGGAGTCTTCATCTAGGGTTGGAGCTCTAATTTATTATTGTACTTGATTCATTGTAAAGAGGATTGGAGTCCTCTTCATTTTTGATTAACACAATTATTAGTATTCTATCATTGTTCATTTTGTGTTCTAATTATAAGTGATCTGAACTGGTAAAAATAACAATTGAAAAGAAATACTGATTCACCGGCCCCCCCCCACAATATTTCCCAGTCTGGTTGTTTTCCTTCTTGATATGCTGTTTTTTTCTCTCAAATAAATTGTTTCTAGATTGTTGTCTCGAGTTTCTGGTGGCACCAACAATAGGGAGCTTATTCATCATGTGATTTCGTTATTCTTCATTGTATATACTAGTGCTGGTTTCAAGCTTGTGAGCGATGGAACTTCGCAAAAGTATTTGCAATTTTCTTTCAAATTTCTTCCTCTCATATATTGTTAATAGATAGATAGATGGTTCTCTACCAGGTTTTCTGTGTTTTGAGAGGGTTAAGTGCATCTTTTCCCTCCTAATGTTATTGGATCATGGCTGCTGCAACAACGAGAAGGTTACTCACCTCCCTCTCATATTTCGTTATTTTTAATATGAATTTTTTTAGGTGAATTCAAATTTAGATCTATCTTTCCACAAAGAATACATTTGTATTTTTAACATTTTAGTGTTAGGTTTATAAGATTGCAACCAAGAAAAAACCTTAGATCAACTTTAAAGTGTAGACCATGTATAGTGCCAATTAAGAAGTGTGACCTGCATTATAATTTAAGTTGAAGATAAATTGATACTTTAGATTAGAACTTGAAAGGAGTAAGCTAGATATATTGTAGCTTGCTTTTGGTTATGTTGTGAATTGCGAGAGTATCATTAGGTATCCATTGCCTTTTATAGTTCTAAGCAAACAATGGGTTGGAAGGTTTAAATTTTTTGATCGAAGGTCATAAATTATTACAATTGTCACAATGTGCACTTTTTAAATCTACTCGTCTGTCTGAAAAGGTGATACCACACATTAGACCTAAGAACCAATAAAGTTTATTTTGACTCGCAAGTTTGTTTCGACTGATTTGTAGGCATGTTAAAAACCACCGTAAGCCCCTTGTAAAAACATAGTAGTTTTTAATGAGAGCTTTTTGTAATGAACTCCAAAATCTATTTTTGGGTCAAATTTGTATGTCGATCCTCTCAACACTGAGATTCATCTACCCAGTGAGGCGATTCATCTACCAAGTGAGGCTATTCTATTAGGGTTAGGTGTTTGGTTGCATAACATTTTTAGTATTTGTGTTTATATCTATTAGTGAAAATTTGAAGTATTATTATGTATATGCCTATCAACGTATATCAACCACATTTACCAATGTGGTTGTGCCAATTTTTAATTTATATACATTCATTTTACCACACCTTCGCGCATTTAAATCAAAAGTGGGGGTTTGGTCACAGATCTTTCCTCCACATTGGAATTTGTTGATGGAAGACAGACATGTTGTTAGTGGAGACTTGAAGGTCCTGATGAGATTTGATTTTAAGAGCTGTGTAGGCTCACGCAAGAGTATCTATTAATCAAGTCAATCCTTAACCCTTGGGGCTACATAAATCTACAAATATACACAAAACAAATTTATTTATATTTATATTTGGCTTCTACCATGCATTCTTGTGAGCTTACCATGTGGGTGTAGAATGTAAGATCCATGCTAATGTTCATCCCATTTTTAGTGCAAAATTTCTACATTGGAATGAAATGTGCAATGCAAATAATAATTGAAATGAAGTATTATATTGTGTCAATTATTAGACATAGATTTATCTCATTGTAAAGAGCAACCACTTGTATGTAGAAGGGATATTTCCATCCATGTTCTCATCCACCTTGGATTGTGGGTTATTGGGAGTCATGTTATTATGTGCATGATATTGAAACATTTATAAGGGATAAGCCTTGTAAGTTGTCATGATGTCATTGTTCACACAAAGATGAACATAAAATCATCATTATATAGACGGTGCATAACAATATGTACATGCTTTGAGGAAGTTTAATAATTTAAACAAATAGACTTACAATTGTATTTTTAATGTTAAAGTTCTTATATTTACTATTTCAAGAAGAAACAAAAAAATACATTGTAATGTGCTTGGAAGGAGTTAGAAAATCTCACTCAAAGCAACCAAAAACCCATTCAAAAAATCCAAAAGGTGCTATTGTTCAGCAAGAGCCCTATTTTACATACATCTGGAAAAAGCCATATAGGCTCTCAATAAATGTCTCTTATTTCTAGATATTCTCCATGGATATGATGAGATATTTGATTTTTCAGTGGTCTCTGCTAGTTTTAGATCTTGATGGATGCAGTGAATAAGGTTTTTGATTTTTACCATTACCCACAAATTGTGGCAGACTTAATCATTGAGAGTTAATCATATAGGAATTTGAAGATGGCTTGATGTTGTGATACTGCAACATCCCCCTATTTAATGAAAGTACATCTCTGCAGAGTTAGATCTTGCTTTAAAATCCATTTTCGCTTGGACATGGCTTCCTTATGTATGTGTTGAAAATATGTTGACAATAAATTTTAGAATTTTTTTCCCTCTACAAGTATTTGTCCCTTATCCCAATGAAATGTTAAAACAATTTTTGTCATCTTATATCAAAAGTAGAACTCTTACTCTGCATTTTCCCAAGGTCTTCTTGACAAGCACAATCAAAGTGACCACATGTATAGGATTTGTCTATATTTAGACATATAATTATCCTTGAAGGGTTTTACCCCTGCATATCAATTCTTATTTGATGGATAATCTGAAAGGGAAAAATGTTGTTGTTTGGGTGAAGAAAATTTTATTTTTAGAAAACCAAAGTGCCTTGTGTGCTCTCATTGCCATGCCCTTAAAACTATTTTCCCAAATACACTGCTACAAAGATTCCTTGCAAGAAACCTAATTGCAACGCTTCCTACCAAACCTCTTGTATGAACAATTTACCAACAAATGGTTTATAGTTTTAGCATTTTTTCATTTGCATAACACTCGTATCTTTGGCCTTATATATATATATATATATATATATAGATCAAACATTTCCCATGTCAAAACGTTGGCTAACCAAAAGAAAAGTTTGATTTTTAAAGGTGGATTTATCTTCTATAGGGCTTCCACCACCAACCTTGTTTCCCTCTACCCTCTAGAACATCACAACATATCTAAATCAGCATTCAACCTCCTCCAATAACTATCTTTGGACAAACTATTTCATTGCCCTCATCACTCAACCTCAAAGAAACATGTTGGAGTCTTTCTATGAAGTAGTTCTAGTTTTTAACCTCCTCTCCTTGAACCCCAAATTGATTACCTTTTTTTGTCCTTGGTTCCAAATGGAAGAGTGATGCGAGTCAGCTACAATTGCCAAACAATGAATGCCATGCATATATATGCTATTGATTAAAGGTTTGGGTAATATATGACTTCTAGTACATCCTATCCATGGTTTCCTCCCTATCCTAACCATGCCCCCATTTCAAACTCTCTATGTTAGTGAATTTTCTAGCTAGTGGAAAAGTTTGACTATTGCCTTTTGAAAAACATATTCCCACTATTTTCGCTAGAAATTTGGTACTCGTGTTCGAAGGATGAGGAGCCAATGTGTATTTGCATGATCACTTGTTTCCATACTCCCTATATTAAAGCCCCTATAATGTTTTAGCTAGTCATAGAATACCTTTGGTTTTGCTATCTTACTACATTTCTATTTCATTGGTGGAATACCTTTTCTTTATCCAATACCATGAGACACTTGAGTGATATTTCCTTATTTTTTAAAGCATACCTTTTGGGATTGCACACTAATGAATGCTAGTGAATAGTGATAGCTTTAAGTATTGATTTCAATCGATTGAATCTTCCTCATGATAACCATATATAACACTAGTTTGAAACACTTTTCTCATCTTTTCAAATAGCTAGTGATTGTGTTTGAAACTATAATCCTCTGGTTTTAGCACAAACCTTAGGTACTTCATCCCATTAGCAAAATAAGCTAGATCAACAAGAACGTATTTGTATTCGTCTTCTTTCTAGTTAATGTACTATTTTATTAAACAAAATAGTGGATTTATGTGAGTTAACCTCCATTTTAGTTACTCTGTAATGTAAGCCCAAAATTTCCTTGTATTTCTCTACTTCCCCTATAGTACCAATGCCAGACGTAACAATATAATCTAGAAATGATAAACGAGATATTGTGAGTTGTGTTTATTTTTATCTCTTTTACGATATCTTCTCTTTTATGTTCATTCACTAGCCTTCTTAGGCTTTGACTACTAGTAGAAAAAATAATGGTGACATGGGTTAACCTTGTGAACATGCTTTGATGAGTAAAAATCTTGGATGCATAACTTTAAATTAACATTGCAAATGATAATAATGATAACACATTATACAATTTATCACTTATAGACCATTCCAATATAAAAAACCATCAGTTTTGCTCGTTTTCCATGCATCCAACTTTAGATCCACATGTTTTGAAGTCCTTTTTGATCTACTTCTATTGTGTCATGAATGTCTTTCATGTACAACTTGATGTTGGAAATATTGATAGGGGGGTTGAATTAGTATTTCGTTACTTTTGACAAATTTTCACTTAGTTAATCTTGAAGCTAAATTCACATCACATAATCAATCATCCACATTGTATGAATATAGAGATTAAAGTGCAAATCAAAATCTGAAAAAGACAACAATATTTCTTATATTACGATCTTTTGTGAAGACAACAATCCTCTCTAAGCACCCACTTACAAAAATTGTAGGCTCCAACCTATCAAGAAGACGAAGATACAAATCCTCAGTAACACCAACTTCCAGTGATTGTAGGCTCCTACTTGAACTCAACATTTGATCCATTAGAAGTTGAACTTCAGATCAGGTCTCAAGTTGGCGTTTAGGACACCAAGACTTGGCCTTCATACCAGGGTTGAACAAGACCTTCAAATAGCAAAACTCAACCTTCAAATAACCTAACTTGTTTATTGAAACTTGGGCTTCAAAAAATTGTACTTAGCCCTAAAACTTGGCCTTCATAGAGACCGAACTCTGCCCTAAAATGAGAATTGTAGCTATGTAGTATCCCAAACTAGGAGATACAATGAATACCAAAACATGCACTAAGATACAACAAGAAAATACAACCATGCAAGCATAATTTTTATACAAGCAGAAATAAATCAATAAACCATAGAATAACAACAACAAATCTAAGCCATTTTATTAAAATTTCTTTGGAGTTGAGTACAATAGAGTAGAATGATAGAACTTGGGCTTGCTAATGCAAGAATGCAATACCCAGGTGAATATCTAAGCAAAAATCTAATTGAAATGTCTCAGTCTATCCCAATGCACTGCTCATAAAATTCCTTTGCTGCTACTAGAGGTGAATTGTCATTTATGCCATTAGATTTGCTCCAAAAATTATGCAAAATTAACTGCAGGCTTCTCTCACCCAAATCCACCAAACCCAGAAAAATCTTGGACTAATTCTAGCTGACCCGGAAAGCCCCAAAATGTGCAAATTACCCAGAAAACAATGTTGTTATTGCTACTGCTGCTGCTAGAGACAATCTGCAAAATGAACCCTCAAAACTGCTCCAATTTTTTTCAAAAATCAGAGAGGCTCCTCACACCCCAACCAATAAAACCCATAAATATTTTGAGCTAATTCCAATTGACCCAAAATGCTCAAATAGTGTCAAAATCCCAACTAAACCAACAATTCGCCTTGCTCTAAGAATGAGGATGTCGGACCGAATATCGCCTGGAAAATTCTGAATTTAACCAGAAACTGTCACAAAACCCAAAAAAACCTAAAAAATTCTTGGGTTGAATCCACTAGTCACTGAAACCCCAAAATGTGTAAAAATCTTGATTAATGGACCATTTTGAGCTCCCTCCTCCCTATGATAACCTTAGTATTGAAGAAGCTCTAGATCACCCTGACATCAAGAAATGGATGAGAGGTTGGATTCCTAAATTTAAAGTAAGTCCTAATCAAGATCCCAATGTCCATATTGATGAATTCTCTTCGGCTTTAGCCCTGATAGGGATTAAATAACGAGGACACAATCATGAGATTGTTGGCCTTATCATTTGTAGGCTAAGCTAAATATTGGTATGATAACCTCCCCCATGAGATTGACACTGAATATGAATATTTTGAAGATGTATTCTTAGAAAGATGGGGTGGCACCCCTCATGAAGAATGGATAACTCATAGATACCCCTCTAAGGCAAAGCTACACGATGAAAGGAATAATCTTGAAAAGAGTCTTGGTAAAGGCGTGGAAGATGCCTCAATTCCCCCTTTAATGTCTGAAGAGAACCCTCCTCCCGTTACTTATGACAAGACCTTGGAAATGGGGGTTGGTGAAAGCTTTGGTAATCTAGGTAATGATCAATCTTTTTTAGGTCTATATGACGAACCAATGACTTTAAGAACATGTGTGTTGAGAAAAATGAGTCTATGGAAAGTGAAGTTAGGACTAACCTTACCTTTCTCATGGATATTACTCCCGATGATTCTCCTTTCGAGAACCTCGAGGAAGGTGGCCCCATTAGCCCCTTAGAGGATGACATTGAAGATTATTTCCATATTTAAAAGGAGAAATGGGAAGTTGTTGGTCCTCAATTTGATTGTGCTCCATTTATGACACCAACAAGGAGGATGAGGTTGAGAGCGGTCCTCCCTTTCTCTTAGGCATTATTTATGAGGACATATCCATCAATACCTTGGTGAAGAAGAATTATCATTTTCCCTTGCATGAAAGGGAGCAATTGGGGATGACTCATTCTCCTTTTTGGGAAGACCCTATTTTTGGTACCAACAATGATAGGATTGATAAGGCCCTTGCTCATACCTACCTTCCTTGTGATTCTGGGAGTATATTCAAATCACTTGGGCTCTAGAATTGGATTTTCAGAAAAAGGGTCTCACTGAGACTTTACCTTCCCCTTTCCCCTTTTCTATTTTTTATCATCTTGAGTCTTCATCAGGTGATCCCCTCACCCCGTGTCATATGATCTCAAGGAACCATGAGCCAAAGTATAGTGTCGAGGAAGAGCCCCTCATTGATTATAATTTACTTGCGTAGACATACCCCTAGGGTTTTAATTACTCCATGACCTCCCCTCTCCAAAGTGACCATCACCTTGAGAATCCCATTTGTTGCACCCCTTCTTTCCCTAACCATGGAAAATTTTAGGGGCAGATTTTCTCCCTTGGGCAAAATTAAGGGGTTTTAAATTTTTATTGGGCGAATATTTGTATCATAATACATTGTTACAAATCGCCTCAAATTTATTTTATAAAAAAATGAGG
The DNA here is from genome assembly GCA_031772625.1 of Pinus tabuliformis. Lineage (NCBI taxonomy): Eukaryota > Viridiplantae > Streptophyta > Pinopsida > Pinales > Pinaceae > Pinus > Pinus tabuliformis. Next base: position 1,724,808,845 of record CM062820.1, read on the forward strand.
TATGGAGGTTAGCCCACCTTATTTTAAGGGAGAGGGCAAAAAAAGTAAATTTAATCCTTGAAATTAGGAGGTACAACCTTCCATTCGCCGTGATTTTCAAGAATAGGTATTTATGATTAGTTATTTGGCCCTCCCAATTTGCTGTAAAACATGTTTTTTTCTTTCATTTGCATGTATTTATGGTAATGGTATTAATTTCGAGAACATAATAATTCATTTTTATTTAAAAATTCAAGTCTCTTATTTTCATGTCTATTTAAAGATTGGTCATAATCATATACGAGGGTTTTTCCCAACGTTGTAGAATTTGAATAGTGGTATAGGGTTGTTCACAAAGTACTAAAACTTGAATTAATAAGTCAAGAATCAATGTACACAAGTACAGGTAAGTTTGTGTTATATATAATTATTAATTTTCTAATATATACTTGTCATTTACAAATATTATTTAGATAATAGATTTTTTGAATTTTCAATCGCGTTAAAATAATTGATGTTTGATTGTTACTTTTTAGCTTCCACCCATCGTTAAGTCCATTTGTGAAAAATTTAGAAATCTCTATCCCAAAAAAATAATTCATTACCTTCCAAAATCGATACAACCCAAATTCCATCAATACAACCCAAATTCCATCGTTTATGTCAGGCCAAGCAGTAACTCTCCAAAGGCAGAAAAAAATTGATTCGTATATATTCCATAGGTAACCCATTGTTATATACAATAGGGAGTGATTGTTCAGTTCATCTCCCGATGATTGTTCACCTTCCCAATTTATTTATTTACATAAAATTCCCAATCATGAAGATTAGGTGTCAACATTCCCCCCCTTAATCTGAAGGGATGTTGGTGAGTCCAAGCATCATTCTGAATCGTTCAAGCTTTTCCCTTCCAAGTGCTTTGGTGAAGATGTCTGCAATTTGCTCATTTGTGGAACAATGACGGAGATGGATTGTTTTGGCCTCAACATGATGTCGAATCAGATGATATTTAGTATTGATATGCTTTTTCAATCATGGAACTTTGGTTCTTGGCCAACTTTATTGCAGAGGTGTTATCAATCATGAGTGGAGTTGATTGTACTTGTTTTACCTGCAAATCTTCAAGAATTTCCTGAGCCACACAATTTCTTTCGTTGCTTCAACTGCTGCCACGTATTCTGCTTCTGTTGTGGAATCTGCTGGAACTGATTGTTTGCGTGATCTCCAGGAGACAGCTCTGATCCAAGACTCATAGCATATCTTGAAGTAGATACCCCAGTTTCTTTGTTTCCATCGAAGTCTGAATCAGAGTATCCAATCAAGCTGAAGTCGTCCACCTGTGTATACTTGATTCCAAGGTCTTGAGTCCCCTTCAAGTACCTTAGAACTCTTTTTGCAGCAGACCAATGTCCCTCACAAGGCTTTTGCATGAACCTGGAGAGGATTCCAACAGTAAATGAAATGTCTGGTCGGGTAGTAGTGAGGTAGATGAGACTTCCTACAAGCTGTCTATACTTTGTTGCATCCTCAAATTCCTGATGAGACTTCCTACAAGCTGTCTATACTTTGTTGCATCCTCAAATTCCTTTCCTTCAATAGATGTGAGCTTTAAGTTTTGTTCCATTGGAGTAGAAAGAGGATTGCACTCTGTCATGCCAAATATGTTTAACAAATCTCCAATGTATTTTTTTTGAGAAAGAAATATGGATTTTGGATGTTGGGTTACTTCAATGCCAAGATAGTAATGAACATAGCCCAAATCAGTCATTTCAAAACTTTTTCCCAATTCCTTCTTTATGGATGCAATGTAGCTTTCATTGTTCCCTGTCATTAAAACATCATCTACATATACCATAAGATATACAACTGTTTTGCCAACTTTCTTGACAAATAAAGTTGCATCATCAAGATCAAAATGATTGAAGTTGAGTTTCAAAAGATGCTCAGTTAGTTTTTCATACCAGGCTCGGTGCTTGTTTGAGGCCATACAAGGACTTCACAAGTTTTCATACTTTTTGTTCATGTCCTTTCACAGCAAATCCTTCAGGCTGGGACATAAAAACATTCTCTTTTAGATCTCCATTCAAGAATGTAGTTTTTACATCCATTTGATGGACTTTCCAACCGTTTTGAGCTGCTAGTGCAAAGAGTGTTCGGATGGTGGCCCATTTTGCTGTGGGGGCAAAAGTTTCCTCATAATCGACCCCTTCCTTCTGTGCAAAACCTTTTGCCACAAGCCTATCTTTGTGCTTGTCAAGTGAGCCATCAGCTTTGTATTTGTTCTTGTAGACCCACTTGCAGCCAATTGGTTTGGTTCCAAATGGAGGATCAACCAGCTTCCAAGTGCCATTCTTTATGAGGGCATCATACTCCTTTTTCATCGCTTCTTTCCATTCATCATGAGAAGCAACTTCTTTGAAGGAAGTTGGTTCAAAATCTGTAGACAAGTTCAATTCACAATCATAAGTAACATTCATATCAACAGGTGAATTAGAGTCATCTACATCACCTCCATTTTGTCGGTTTGAATTTCTGGTTCCTGTTTTTCCAATTTCATCAGGATGAACACTTTCAAGTGTCTTTGTCAGCCATTTTGGGGGATCTTTCTGAGATGGTCCAGTTGCTCTGTTGATTGAGTTGGGACTGAATCAAGATTGAGTCTCCCAATTCTATCAATTACATCACTTAAAGCATCATCCATTGTTGGAGTTTCATGTAGGGAGATTGTTTCTTCAGAAGAAGATTCCACATGTTGTTCTAGTATAGGAATCCCCCTTCAAGATGTGGAATCTGATTATCAAATTCTTGAAATGATTTCGTTTTTGTGAATCTATCCAAGCGATCAAGTTGCCGCTCAACAACATTGTCAGATTTGGATGATTCAAGAAAAATGACATCTCTAGATACAACAAACTTTTTATTTACTTCATCATAGAGGCGGTCTGCTTTAGAGGTTTTGAATACCCCAGGAAGATACACTTACGACTTCTAGCACCAAGTTTGTTTCTATGTACCTTTGGTATCAAAGCATAACAGGTGGAACCAAAGATCCTAAGATGTTTTACCGAAGGAACATGTCCATACCACAATTCATAAGGAGTCTTGTTTCTTATAGCATTAGATGGACATCTATTCTTTATATATGCAGCACATAGAACAACATCAGCCCAACATTATCTTTACATTTTTGAAGAAAAGCATGGATCGTACCATATTCAAGATTGTTCTATTCATTCTTTCTGCTACACCATTCTGTTGGGGATTATAAGGCACAGTTGTTTGATGTTTGATCCCATGTTGGCGAAGATAGTTTTCAAATTCATTTGATGTATATTCTTTTCCATTATCAGCGCGAATAGACCCAATATGAGATTGTGCATCATTTTCAATCTATTTATGAAAATTCTTGAATGTTTGAAAAGCATCAGATTTGTTCTTCAATAAATAAACCCAACACATTATGGTGTAATCATCAATAAATGTCATGATATAATTTATTTCCATTTGCAGAAGGAACATGCATTGACCACATAAATCTGAATGAATGAGTTCAAGCTTCCTATGTGCTCTTGAATGTGAATCATGAAAAGACTGTTTGCTATGCTTTCCTAGAATGCAAGCATCACATTGCTTATGTTTCCTATGAATTGTAGGCAAACCAGCAACACCATTTTTCTTCAATAAGTGTAGACTGTCATAGTTTAAATGTCCAAATCTAGCATGCCATAATAAGCTTGATGGAAGTGTACCTTCTTCATGATGAGAAATATATGAAAATGTTGTGCATGAGCAGAGGTTCCTTGCAGTTTGAGAAGCCTTTCTTCTTCTATTCCCCTCATGACAAGTGAGTGGTCAGATGCTTTTCTTACCTCAAGCTTGCCATCAAACATATGAATGGAGTGACATTTGCTGGCGGATGTGACCAAGGACAAACAGTTTCTCTTGAGTTGTGGGAGATATAGAACATGATCCAAA